>JANJXV010001492.1:0-114902 GCA_024803745.1 Megascapheus bottae
ACACCTCCTTTCTGAGTTGACACACCTCCATTCTATGACTTCACACACCTCCAATCTGAATTCACACACCTCCATTTTATGACTTCACACACTTCCATTCTGTGACTTCAAAAACCTCCATTCTATGACTTCACACACCTCCATTGTGACTTCACACACCATCATTCTATGTTCACACACCGCCATTCTGACTTCACTCACCTCCATTCTATGACTTCACACAGCTCCATTCTGACTTCACACAGCTACACTCTATGACTTGGCACACATCTATTCTGACTTCACACACCTCCATTCTGTGACTTCACACACCTCCCTTCTGATTTCACACACCTCCATTCTCTGACGTCAAACACCTCCATTCTGTGACTTCACACACCTCCATTCTATGACTTCACACACCTCCATTCTATGACTTCACATAACCCCATTGTGTGACTTCACACACCTCCATTCTATGACTTCACACACCTCCATTCGGTGACTTCACACACCTCCATTCTGAGTTCACACACCTCCATTTTGTGATTTCACACACCTCCATTCTGTTACTTCACACACCTCCATTCTATGACTTCACACACCTAAATACTATGACTTCACAAACCTCCATTCTATGACTTCACACACTTCCATTCTGTGACTTCACACACCTCCATTCTATGACTTCACACACCTCCATTCTGTGACTTCACACCTGCATTCTATGACCTCACACACCTCCATTCTATGACTTCGCACACCTGCATTGTGACTTCACACACCTCCATTCTATGACTTCACACACCTCCATTTTGACTTCGCACACCTCCATTCTATGAGTTCACACACCTCCATTCTGACTTCACACACCTCCATTCTATGACTTCACACACCTCCATTCTGACTTCACACACCTCCAATCTATGACTTCACACACCTCCATCCTGACTTCACACACCTCCATTTTATGACTTCACACACCTCCATTGTGACTTCGCACACCTCCATTCTAGGAGTTCACACACCTCCATTCTGACTTCACACACATCCATTCTATGACTTCACACACCTCCATTCTGACTTCACACACCTCCATTCTATGAATTCACACAACTCCATTCTGACTTCACACACCTCCATTCTGTGACTTCACACACCTCCATTCTATGACTTCACACACCTCCATTCTGTGACTTCACACACCTCCATTCTATGACTTCACACACCTCCATTTTGTGACTTCACACACCTCCATTCTGAGTTCACACACCATTCTGTGACTTCACACAGGACCAATCTGACTTCACACAGCTCCATTCTATGACTTCACACACCTCCATTCTGTGACTTCACACACCTCCATTCTATAACTTCACACACCTCCATTGTGACTTCACACACCTCCATTCTATGACTTCACACACCTCCATTCTGACTTCACACACCTCCAATCTGACTTCACACACCTCAATTCTGTGACTTAACACAACCCCATTCTATGATTTCACACACCTCCATTCTATGACTACACACACCTCCTTTCTGAGTTGACACACCTCCATTCTATGACTTCACACACCTCCAATCTGACTTCACACACCTCCATTTATGACTTCACACACTTCCATTCTGTTACTTCAAAAACCTCCATTCTATGACTTCACACACCTCCATTGTGACTTCACACACCATCATTCTATGTTCACACACCGCCATTCTGACTTCACTCACCTCCATTCTATGACTTCACATAGCTCCATTCTGACTTCACACAGCTACACTCTATGACTTCGCACACATCTAATCTTACTTCACACACCTCCATTCTGTGACTTCACAGACCTCCATTCTGATTTCACACACCTCCATTCTCTGACGTCAAACACCTCCATTCTGTGACTTCACACACCTCCATTCTATGACTTCACACACCTCCATTCTATGTCTTCACACACCTCCATTCTATGAATTCACACACCTAGATTGTGTGACTTCACACACCTCCATTCTGAGTTCACACACCTCCACTCTTTGACTTAACACACCTCCATTCTGGGACCTCACACACCTCCATTCTGAGTTCACACACCTCCATTCTGTGAATTCGCACACCTCCATTCTGACTTCACACAGCTCCATTCTATGACTTCACACACCTCCATTCTGTGCCTTCACACACCTCCATTCTATGACTTAAAACACCTTCATTCTTACTTAACAAACATCCATTCTATGACTTCACACACCTCCATTCTATGACTTCACACACCTCTATTCTATGACTTCACACACCTCCATTCTGTGACTTCACACACCTCAATTCTGTGACTTCACACACCTCCATTATGACTTCACACACATCCATTCTATTACTTCACACACCTCCAATCTATGACTTCACACACCTCCATTCTGTGACTTCACACACCGCCATTCTAAGTTCACACACCTCCATTCTGTGATTTCACACACCTCCAATCTGACTACACACAGCTCCATTCTATGACTTCACACACCTCCATTCTGTGACTTCACACACCTCCATTCTATGACTTCACACACCTCCATTGTGACTTCACACACCTCCATTCTATGAGTTCACACACCTCCATTCTGACTTCACACACCTCCATTCTATGACTTCACACACCTCCATTCTGACTTCACACACCTCCATTCTATGACTTCACACACCTCCATTCTGACTTCACACACCTCCATTCTATGACTTCACACACCTCCATTCTGACTTCACACACCTCCATTCTGACTTCACACACCTCAATTCTGTGACTTCACACAACTCCATTCTATGATTTCACACACCTCCATTCTATGACTTCACACACCTCCATTCTATGACTTCATACACCTCCTTTCTGAGTTGACACATCTCCATTCTATGACTTCACACACTTCCATTCTATGACTTCACACACCTCCATTTTGACTTCACACACCATCATTCTATGTTCACACACCGCCATTCTGACTTCACTCACCTCCATTCTATGACTTCACACAGCTCCATTCTGACTTCACACAGCTCCATTCTATGACTTCGCACACATCTATTCTTACTTCACACACCTCCATTCTGTGACTTCACACACCTCCATTCTGATTTCAGATACCTCCATTCTGTGACTTCACACACCTCCATTCTATGACTTCACAAACCTCCATTCTGTGACTTCACACACCTCCATTCTGAGTTCACAAACCTCCATTCTGTGACTTCACACACCTCGATTCTGACTTCACACAGCTCCATTCTATGATATCACACACTTCCATTCTGTGCCTTCACATACCTCCATTCTATGACTTAACACACCTTAATTCTTACTTAACAAATATCCATTCTATGACTTCACACACCTCCATTCTGTGACTTCACACACCTCCATTCTATGACCTCACACACCTCCATTCTATGACTACGCACACCTGCATTGTGACTTCACACACCTCCATTCTATGAGTTCACACACATCCATTCTGACTTCACACACCTCCATTCTATGACTTGACACACCTCCATTCTGACTTCACACACCTCCATTCTTTGACTTCATGCACCTCCATTCTGTGAGTTCACACACCTCCATTCTGTGACTTCACACACCTTTATTGTTTGACTTCACACACCTCCATTCTTTGACTTCACACACCTCCAACCCATGACTTCACACACCTCCATTCTATGAGTTCACACACCTCCATTCTGAGTTAACACACCTCCATTCTGTGACTTCACACAGCTCCAATCTGACTTCACACAGCTCCATTCTATGACTTCACACACCTCCATTCTGTGACTTCACACACCTCCATTCTATAACTTCACACACCTCCATTGTGACTTCACACACCTCCATTCTATGAGTTCACACACCTCCATTCTGACTTCACACACCTCCATTCTATGACTTCACACACCTCCATTCTGACTTCACACACCTCCATTCTATGACTTCACACATCTCCATTCTGACTTCACACACCTCCATTCTGTGACTTCACACAACTCCATTATATGACTTCACACACCTCCATTCTGTGATTTCACACACCTACATTGTGACTTCACAGACCTCCATTCTATGAGTTCACAGAAATGCATTGTGAATTCACACACCTGCATTCTATGACTTCACACACCTCCATTCTGACTTCACACACCTCCATTCTGTGACTTCACACAGCTCCAATCTGACTTCACACACCTCCATTCTGACTTCACACACCTCAATTCTGTGACTTAACACAACTCCATTCTATGATTTCACACACCTCCATTCTATAACTTCACACACCTCCATTCTATGACTTCACACACCTCCTTTCTGAGTTGACACACCTCCATTCTATGACTTCACACACCTCCAATCTGAATTCACACACCTCCATTTTATGACTTCACACACTTCCATTCTGTGACTTCAAAAACCTCCATTCTATGACTTCACACACCTCCATTGTGACTTCACACACCATCATTCTATGTTCACACACCGCCATTCTGACTTCACTCACCTCCATTCTATGACTTCACACAGCTCCATTCTGACTTCACACAGCTACACTCTATGACTTGGCACACATCTATTCTGACTTCACACACCTCCATTCTGTGACTTCACACACCTCCCTTCTGATTTCACACACCTCCATTCTCTGACGTCAAACACCTCCATTCTGTGACTTCACACACCTCCATTCTATGACTTCACACACCTCCATTCTATGACTTCACATAACCCCATTGTGTGACTTCACACACCTCCATTCTATGACTTCACACACCTCCATTCGGTGACTTCACACACCTCCATTCTGAGTTCACACACCTCCATTTTGTGATTTCACACACCTCCATTCTGTTACTTCACACACCTCCATTCTATGACTTCACACACCTAAATACTATGACTTCACAAACCTCCATTCTACGACTTCACACACTTCCATTCTGTGACTTCACACACCTCCATTCTATGACTTCACACACCTCCATTCTGTGACTTCACACCTGCATTCTATGACCTCACACACCTCCATTCTATGACTTCGCACACCTGCATTGTGACTTCACACACCTCCATTCTATGACTTCACACACCTCCATTTTGACTTCGCACACCTCCATTCTATGAGTTCACACACCTCCATTCTGACTTCACACACCTCCATTCTATGACTTCACACACCTCCATTCTGACTTCACACACCTCCAATCTATGACTTCACACACCTCCATCCTGACTTCACACACCTCCATTTTATGACTTCACACACCTCCATTGTGACTTCGCACACCTCCATTCTAGGAGTTCACACACCTCCATTCTGACTTCACACACATCCATTCTATGACTTCACACACCTCCATTCTGACTTCACACACCTCCATTCTATGAATTCACACAACTCCATTCTGACTTCACACACCTCCATTCTGTGACTTCACACACCTCCATTCTATGACTTCACACACCTCCATTCTGTGACTTCACACACCTCCATTCTATGACTTCACACACCTCCATTTTGTGACTTCACACACCTCCATTCTGAGTTCACACACCATTCTGTGACTTCACACAGGACCAATCTGACTTCACACAGCTCCATTCTATGACTTCACACACCTCCATTCTGTGACTTCACACACCTCCATTCTATAACTTCACACACCTCCATTGTGACTTCACACACCTCCATTCTATGACTTCACACACCTCCATTCTGACTTCACACACCTCCAATCTGACTTCACACACCTCAATTCTGTGACTTAACACAACCCCATTCTATGATTTCACACACCTCCATTCTATGACTACACACACCTCCTTTCTGAGTTGACACACCTCCATTCTATGACTTCACACACCTCCAATCTGACTTCACACACCTCCATTTTATGACTTCACACACTTCCATTCTGTTACTTCAAAAACCTCCATTCTATGACTTCACACACCTCCATTGTGACTTCACACACCATCATTCTATGTTCACACACCGCCATTCTGACTTCACTCACCTCCATTCTATGACTTCACACAGCTCCATTCTGACTTCACACAGCTACACTCTATGACTTCGCACACATCTAATCTTACTTCACACACCTCCATTCTGTGACTTCACAGACCTCCATTCTGATTTCACACACCTCCATTCTCTGACGTCAAACACCTCCATTCTGTGACTTCACACACCTCCATTCTATGACTTCACACACCTCCATTCTATGTCTTCACACACCTCCATTCTATGACTTCACACACCTAGATTGTGTGACTTCACACACCTCCATTCTGAGTTCACACACCTCCACTCTTTGACTTAACACACCTCCATTCTGGGACCTCACACACCTCCATTCTGAGTTCACACACCTCCATTCTGTGAATTCGCACACCTCCATTCTGACTTCACACAGCTCCATTCTATGACTTCACACACCTCCATTCTGTGCCTTCACACACCTCCATTCTATGACTTAAAACACCTTCATTCTTACTTAACAAACATCCATTCTATGACTTCACACACCTCCATTCTATGACTTCACACACCTCTATTCTATGACTTCACACACCTCCATTCTGTGACTTCACACACCTCAATTCTGTGACTTCACACACCTCCATTATGACTTCACACACATCCATTCTATTACTTCACACACCTCCAATCTATGACTTCACACACCTCCATTCTGTGACTTCACACACCGCCATTCTAAGTTCACACACCTCCATTCTGTGATTTCACACACCTCCAATCTGACTACACACAGCTCCATTCTATGACTTCACACACCTCCATTCTGTGACTTCACACACCTCCATTCTATGACTTCACACACCTCCATTGTGACTTCACACACCTCCATTCTATGAGTTCACACACCTCCATTCTGACTTCACACACCTCCATTCTATGACTTCACACACCTCCATTCTGACTTCACACACCTCCATTCTATGACTTCACACACCTCCATTCTGACTTCACACACCTCCATTCTATGACTTCACACACCTCCATTCTGACTTCACACACCTCCATTCTGACTTCACACACCTCAATTCTGTGACTTCACACAACTCCATTCTATGATTTCACACACCTCCATTCTATGACTTCACACACCTCCATTCTATGACTTCATACACCTCCTTTCTGAGTTGACACATCTCCATTCTATGACTTCACACACTTCCATTCTATGACTTCACACACCTCCATTTTGACTTCACACACCATCATTCTATGTTCACACACCGCCATTCTGACTTCACTCACCTCCATTCTATGACTTCACACAGCTCCATTCTGACTTCACACAGCTCCATTCTATGACTTCGCACACATCTATTCTTACTTCACACACCTCCATTCTGTGACTTCACACACCTCCATTCTGATTTCAGATACCTCCATTCTGTGACTTCACACACCTCCATTCTATGACTTCACAAACCTCCATTCTGTGACTTCACACACCTCCATTCTGAGTTCACAAACCTCCATTCTGTGACTTCACACACCTCGATTCTGACTTCACACAGCTCCATTCTATGATATCACACACTTCCATTCTGTGCCTTCACATACCTCCATTCTATGACTTAACACACCTTAATTCTTACTTAACAAATATCCATTCTATGACTTCACACACCTCCATTCTGTGACTTCACACACCTCCATTCTATGACCTCACACACCTCCATTCTATGACTTCACACACCTCCATTGTGACTTCACACACCTCCATTCTATGAGTTCACACACATCCATTCTGACTTCACACACCTCCATTCTATGACTTGACACACCTCCATTCTGACTTCACACACCTCCATTCTTTGACTTCATGCACCTCCATTCTGTGAGTTCACACACCTCCATTCTGTGACTTCACACACCTTTATTGTTTGACTTCACACACCTCCATTCTTTGACTTCACACACCTCCAACCCATGACTTCACACACCTCCATTCTATGAGTTCACACACCTCCATTCTGAGTTAACACACCTCCATTCTGTGACTTCACACAGCTCCAATCTGACTTCACACAGCTCCATTCTATGACTTCACACACCTCCATTCTGTGACTTCACACACCTCCATTCTATAACTTCACACACCTCCATTGTGACTTCACACACCTCCATTCTATGAGTTCACACACCTCCATTCTGACTTCACACACCTCCATTCTATGACTTCACACACCTCCATTCTGACTTCACACACCTCCATTCTATGACTTCACACATCTCCATTCTGACTTCACACACCTCCATTCTGTGACTTCACACAACTCCATTATATGACTTCACACACCTCCATTCTGTGATTTCACACACCTACATTGTGACTTCACAGACCTCCATTCTATGAGTTCACAGAAATGCATTGTGAATTCACACACCTGCATTCTATGACTTCACACACCTCCATTCTGACTTCACACACCTCCATTCTGTGACTTCACACAGCTCCAATCTGACTTCACACACCTCCATTCTGACTTCACACACCTCAATTCTGTGACTTAACACAACTCCATTCTATGATTTCACACACCTCCATTCTATAACTTCACACACCTCCATTCTATGACTTCACACACCTCCTTTCTGAGTTGACACACCTCCATTCTATGACTTCACACACCTCCAATCTGAATTCACACACCTCCATTTTATGACTTCACACACTTCCATTCTGTGACTTCAAAAACCTCCATTCTATGACTTCACACACCTCCATTGTGACTTCACACACCATCATTCTATGTTCACACACCGCCATTCTGACTTCACTCACCTCCATTCTATGACTTCACACAGCTCCATTCTGACTTCACACAGCTACACTCTATGACTTGGCACACATCTATTCTGACTTCACACATCTCCATTCTGTGACTTCACACACCTCCCTTCTGATTTCACACACCTCCATTCTCTGACGTCAAACACCTCCATTCTGTGACTTCACACACCTCCATTCTATGACTTCACACACCTCCATTCTATGACTTCACATAACCCCATTGTGTGACTTCACACACCTCCATTCTATGACTTCACACACCTCCATTCGGTGACTTCACACACCTCCATTCTGAGTTCACACACCTCCATTTTGTGATTTCACACACCTCCATTCTGTTACTTCACACACCTCCATTCTATGACTTCACACACCTAAATACTATGACTTCACAAACCTCCATTCTATGACTTCACACACTTCCATTCTGTGACTTCACACACCTCCATTCTATGACTTCACACACCTCCATTCTGTGACTTCACACCTGCATTCTATGACCTCACACACCTCCATTCTATGACTTCGCACACCTGCATTGTGACTTCACACACCTCCATTCTATGACTTCACACACCTCCATTTTGACTTCGCACACCTCCATTCTATGAGTTCACACACCTCCATTCTGACTTCACACACCTCCATTCTATGACTTCACACACCTCCATTCTGACTTCACACACCTCCAATCTATGACTTCACACACCTCCATCCTGACTTCACACACCTCCATTTTATGACTTCACACACCTCCATTGTGACTTCGCACACCTCCATTCTAGGAGTTCACACACCTCCATTCTGACTTCACACACATCCATTCTATGACTTCACACACCTCCATTCTGACTTCACACACCTCCATTCTATGAATTCACACAACTCCATTCTGACTTCACACACCTCCATTCTGTGACTTCACACACCTCCATTCTATGACTTCACACACCTCCATTCTGTGACTTCACACACCTCCATTCTATGACTTCACACACCTCCATTTTGTGACTTCACACACCTCCATTCTGAGTTCACACACCATTCTGTGACTTCACACAGGACCAATCTGACTTCACACAGCTCCATTCTATGACTTCACACACCTCCATTCTGTGACTTCACACACCTCCATTCTATAACTTCACACACCTCCATTGTGACTTCACACACCTCCATTCTATGACTTCACACACCTCCATTCTGACTTCACACACCTCCAATCTGACTTCACACACCTCAATTCTGTGACTTAACACAACCCCATTCTATGATTTCACACACCTCCATTCTATGACTACACACACCTCCTTTCTGAGTTGACACACCTCCATTCTATGACTTCACACACCTCCAATCTGACTTCACACACCTCCATTTTATGACTTCACACACTTCCATTCTGTTACTTCAAAAACCTCCATTCTATGACTTCACACACCTCCATTGTGACTTCACACACCATCATTCTATGTTCACACACCGCCATTCTGACTTCACTCACCTCCATTCTATGACTTCACACAGCTCCATTCTGACTTCACACAGCTACACTCTATGACTTCGCACACATCTAATCTTACTTCACACACCTCCATTCTGTGACTTCACAGACCTCCATTCTGATTTCACACACCTCCATTCTCTGACGTCAAACACCTCCATTCTGTGACTTCACACACCTCCATTCTATGACTTCACACACCTCCATTCTATGTCTTCACACACCTCCATTCTATGACTTCACACACCTAGATTGTGTGACTTCACACACCTCCATTCTGAGTTCACACACCTCCACTCTTTGACTTAACACACCTCCATTCTGGGACCTCACACACCTCCATTCTGAGTTCACACACCTCCATTCTGTGAATTCGCACACCTCCATTCTGACTTCACACAGCTCCATTCTATGACTTCACACACCTCCATTCTGTGCCTTCACACACCTCCATTCTATGACTTAAAACACCTTCATTCTTACTTAACAAACATCCATTCTATGACTTCACACACCTCCATTCTATGACTTCACACACCTCTATTCTATGACTTCACACACCTCCATTCTGTGACTTCACACACCTCAATTCTGTGACTTCACACACCTCCATTATGACTTCACACACATCCATTCTATTACTTCACACACCTCCAATCTATGACTTCACACACCTCCATTCTGTGACTTCACACACCGCCATTCTAAGTTCACACACCTCCATTCTGTGATTTCACACACCTCCAATCTGACTACACACAGCTCCATTCTTATGACTTCACACACCTCCATTCTGTGACTTCACACACCTCCATTCTATGACTTCACACACCTCCATTGTGACTTCACACACCTCCATTCTATGAGTTCACACACCTCCATTCTGACTTCACACACCTCCATTCTATGACTTCACACACCTCCATTCTGACTTCACACACCTCCATTCTATGACTTCACACACCTCCATTCTGACTTCACACACCTCCATTCTATGACTTCACACACCTCCATTCTGACTTCACACACCTCCATTCTGACTTCACACACCTCATTCTGTGACTTCACACAACTCCATTCTATGATTTCACACACCTCCATTCTATGACTTCACACACCTCCATTCTATGACTTCATACACCTCCTTTCTGAGTTGACACATCTCCATTCTATGACTTCACACACTTCCATTCTATGACTTCACACACCTCCATTTTGACTTCACACACCATCATTCTATGTTCACACACCGCCATTCTGACTTCACTCACCTCCATTCTATGACTTCACACAGCTCCATTCTGACTTCACACAGCTCCATTCTATGACTTCGCACACATCTATTCTTACTTCACACACCTCCATTCTGTGACTTCACACACCTCCATCTGATTTCAGATACCTCCATTCTGTGACTTCACACACCTCCATTCTATGACTTCACAAACCTCCATTCTGTGACTTCACACACCTCCATTCTGAGTTCACAAACCTCCATTCTGTGACTTCACACACCTCGATTCTGACTTCACACAGCTCCATTCTATGATATCACACACTTCCATTCTGTGCCTTCACATACCTCCATTCTATGACTTAACACACCTTAATTCTTACTTAACAAATATCCATTCTATGACTTCACACACCTCCATTCTGTGACTTCACACACCTCCATTCTATGACCTCACACACCTCCATTCTATGACTACGCACACCTGCATTGTGACTTCACACACCTCCATTCTATGAGTTCACACACATCCATTCTGACTTCACACACCTCCATTCTATGACTTGACACACCTCCATTCTGACTTCACACACCTCCATTCTTTGACTTCATGCACCTCCATTCTGTGAGTTCACACACCTCCATTCTGTGACTTCACACACCTTTATTGTTTGACTTCACACACCTCCATTCTTTGACTTCACACACCTCCAACCCATGACTTCACACACCTCCATTCTATGAGTTCACACACCTCCATTCTGAGTTAACACACCTCCATTCTGTGACTTCACACAGCTCCAATCTGACTTCACACAGCTCCATTCTATGACTTCACACACCTCCATTCTGTGACTTCACACACCTCCATTCTATAACTTCACACACCTCCATTGTGACTTCACACACCTCCATTCTATGAGTTCACACACCTCCATTCTGACTTCACACACCTCCATTCTATGACTTCACACACCTCCATTCTGACTTCACACACCTCCATTCTATGACTTCACACATCTCCATTCTGACTTCACACACCTCCATTCTGTGACTTCACACAACTCCATTATATGACTTCACACACCTCCATTCTGTGATTTCACACACCTACATTGTGACTTCACAGACCTCCATTCTATGAGTTCACAGAAATGCATTGTGAATTCACACACCTGCATTCTATGACTTCACACACCTCCATTCTGACTTCACACACCTCCATTCTGTGACTTCACACAGCTCCAATCTGACTTCACACACCTCCATTCTGACTTCACACACCTCAATTCTGTGACTTAACACAACTCCATTCTATGATTTCACACACCTCCATTCTATAACTTCACACACCTCCATTCTATGACTTCACACACCTCCTTTCTGAGTTGACACACCTCCATTCTATGACTTCACACACCTCCAATCTGAATTCACACACCTCCATTTTATGACTTCACACACTTCCATTCTGTGACTTCAAAAACCTCCATTCTATGACTTCACACACCTCCATTGTGACTTCACACACCATCATTCTATGTTCACACACCGCCATTCTGACTTCACTCACCTCCATTCTATGACTTCACACAGCTCCATTCTGACTTCACACAGCTACACTCTATGACTTGGCACACATCTATTCTGACTTCACACACCTCCATTCTGTGACTTCACACACCTCCCTTCTGATTTCACACACCTCCATTCTCTGACGTCAAACACCTCCATTCTGTGACTTCACACACCTCCATTCTATGACTTCACACACCTCCATTCTATGACTTCACATAACCCCATTGTGTGACTTCACACACCTCCATTCTATGACTTCACACACCTCCATTCGGTGACTTCACACACCTCCATTCTGAGTTCACACACCTCCATTTTGTGATTTCACACACCTCCATTCTGTTACTTCACACACCTCCATTCTATGACTTCACACACCTAAATACTATGACTTCACAAACCTCCATTCTATGACTTCACACACTTCCATTCTGTGACTTCACACACCTCCATTCTATGACTTCACACACCTCCATTCTGTGACTTCACACCTGCATTCTATGACCTCACACACCTCCATTCTATGACTTCGCACACCTGCATTGTGACTTCACACACCTCCATTCTATGACTTCACACACCTCCATTTTGACTTCGCACACCTCCATTCTATGAGTTCACACACCTCCATTCTGACTTCACACACCTCCATTCTATGACTTCACACACCTCCATTCTGACTTCACACACCTCCAATCTATGACTTCACACACCTCCATCCTGACTTCACACACCTCCATTTTATGACTTCACACACCTCCATTGTGACTTCGCACACCTCCATTCTAGGAGTTCACACACCTCCATTCTGACTTCACACACATCCATTCTATGACTTCACACACCTCCATTCTGACTTCACACACCTCCATTCTATGAATTCACACAACTCCATTCTGACTTCACACACCTCCATTCTGTGACTTCACACACCTCCATTCTATGACTTCACACACCTCCATTCTGTGACTTCACACACCTCCATTCTATGACTTCACACACCTCCATTTTGTGACTTCACACACCTCCATTCTGAGTTCACACACCATTCTGTGACTTCACACAGGACCAATCTGACTTCACACAGCTCCATTCTATGACTTCACACACCTCCATTCTGTGACTTCACACACCTCCATTCTATAACTTCACACACCTCCATTGTGACTTCACACACCTCCATTCTATGACTTCACACACCTCCATTCTGACTTCACACACCTCCAATCTGACTTCACACACCTCAATTCTGTGACTTAACACAACCCCATTCTATGATTTCACACACCTCCATTCTATGACTACACACACCTCCTTTCTGAGTTGACACACCTCCATTCTATGACTTCACACACCTCCAATCTGACTTCACACACCTCCATTTTATGACTTCACACACTTCCATTCTGTTACTTCAAAAACCTCCATTCTATGACTTCACACACCTCCATTGTGACTTCACACACCATCATTCTATGTTCACACACCGCCATTCTGACTTCACTCACCTCCATTCTATGACTTCACACAGCTCCATTCTGACTTCACACAGCTACACTCTATGACTTCGCACACATCTAATCTTACTTCACACACCTCCATTCTGTGACTTCACAGACCTCCATTCTGATTTCACACACCTCCATTCTCTGACGTCAAACACCTCCATTCTGTGACTTCACACACCTCCATTCTATGACTTCACACACCTCCATTCTATGTCTTCACACACCTCCATTCTATGACTTCACACACCTAGATTGTGTGACTTCACACACCTCCATTCTGAGTTCACACACCTCCACTCTTTGACTTAACACACCTCCATTCTGGGACCTCACACACCTCCATTCTGAGTTCACACACCTCCATTCTGTGAATTCGCACACCTCCATTCTGACTTCACACAGCTCCATTCTATGACTTCACACACCTCCATTCTGTGCCTTCACACACCTCCATTCTATGACTTAAAACACCTTCATTCTTACTTAACAAACATCCATTCTATGACTTCACACACCTCCATTCTATGACTTCACACACCTCTATTCTATGACTTCACACACCTCCATTCTGTGACTTCACACACCTCAATTCTGTGACTTCACACACCTCCATTATGACTTCACACACATCCATTCTATTACTTCACACACCTCCAATCTATGACTTCACACACCTCCATTCTGTGACTTCACACACCGCCATTCTAAGTTCACACACCTCCATTCTGTGATTTCACACACCTCCAATCTGACTACACACAGCTCCATTCTATGACTTCACACACCTCCATTCTGTGACTTCACACACCTCCATTCTATGACTTCACACACCTCCATTGTGACTTCACACACCTCCATTCTATGAGTTCACACACCTCCATTCTGACTTCACACACCTCCATTCTATGACTTCACACACCTCCATTCTGACTTCACACACCTCCATTCTATGACTTCACACACCTCCATTCTGACTTCACACACCTCCATTCTATGACTTCACACACCTCCATTCTGACTTCACACACCTCCATTCTGACTTCACACACCTCAATTCTGTGACTTCACACAACTCCATTCTATGATTTCACACACCTCCATTCTATGACTTCACACACCTCCATTCTATGACTTCATACACCTCCTTTCTGAGTTGACACATCTCCATTCTATGACTTCACACACTTCCATTCTATGACTTCACACACCTCCATTTTGACTTCACACACCATCATTCTATGTTCACACACCGCCATTCTGACTTCACTCACCTCCATTCTATGACTTCACACAGCTCCATTCTGACTTCACACAGCTCCATTCTATGACTTCGCACACATCTATTCTTACTTCACACACCTCCATTCTGTGACTTCACACACCTCCATTCTGATTTCAGATACCTCCATTCTGTGACTTCACACACCTCCATTCTATGACTTCACAAACCTCCATTCTGTGACTTCACACACCTCCATTCTGAGTTCACAAACCTCCATTCTGTGACTTCACACACCTCGATTCTGACTTCACACAGCTCCATTCTATGATATCACACACTTCCATTCTGTGCCTTCACATACCTCCATTCTATGACTTAACACACCTTAATTCTTACTTAACAAATATCCATTCTATGACTTCACACACCTCCATTCTGTGACTTCACACACCTCCATTCTATGACCTCACACACCTCCATTCTATGACTACGCACACCTGCATTGTGACTTCACACACCTCCATTCTATGAGTTCACACACATCCATTCTGACTTCACACACCTCCATTCTATGACTTGACACACCTCCATTCTGACTTCACACACCTCCATTCTTTGACTTCATGCACCTCCATTCTGTGAGTTCACACACCTCCATTCTGTGACTTCACACACCTTTATTGTTTGACTTCACACACCTCCATTCTTTGACTTCACACACCTCCAACCCATGACTTCACACACCTCCATTCTATGAGTTCACACACCTCCATTCTGAGTTAACACACCTCCATTCTGTGACTTCACACAGCTCCAATCTGACTTCACACAGCTCCATTCTATGACTTCACACACCTCCATTCTGTGACTTCACACACCTCCATTCTATAACTTCACACACCTCCATTGTGACTTCACACACCTCCATTCTATGAGTTCACACACCTCCATTCTGACTTCACACACCTCCATTCTATGACTTCACACACCTCCATTCTGACTTCACACACCTCCATTCTATGACTTCACACATCTCCATTCTGACTTCACACACCTCCATTCTGTGACTTCACACAACTCCATTATATGACTTCACACACCTCCATTCTGTGATTTCACACACCTACATTGTGACTTCACAGACCTCCATTCTATGAGTTCACAGAAATGCATTGTGAATTCACACACCTGCATTCTATGACTTCACACACCTCCATTCTGACTTCACACACCTCCATTCTGTGACTTCACACAGCTCCAATCTGACTTCACACACCTCCATTCTGACTTCACACACCTCAATTCTGTGACTTAACACAACTCCATTCTATGATTTCACACACCTCCATTCTATAACTTCACACACCTCCATTCTATGACTTCACACACCTCCTTTCTGAGTTGACACACCTCCATTCTATGACTTCACACACCTCCAATCTGAATTCACACACCTCCATTTTATGACTTCACACACTTCCATTCTGTGACTTCAAAAACCTCCATTCTATGACTTCACACACCTCCATTGTGACTTCACACACCATCATTCTATGTTCACACACCGCCATTCTGACTTCACTCACCTCCATTCTATGACTTCACACAGCTCCATTCTGACTTCACACAGCTACACTCTATGACTTGGCACACATCTATTCTGACTTCACACACCTCCATTCTGTGACTTCACACACCTCCCTTCTGATTTCACACACCTCCATTCTCGGACGTCAAACACCTCCATTCTGTGACTTCACACACCTCCATTCTATGACTTCACACACCTCCATTCTATGACTTCACATAACCCCATTGTGTGACTTCACACACCTCCATTCTATGACTTCACACACCTCCATTCGGTGACTTCACACACCTCCATTCTGAGTTCACACACCTCCATTTTGTGATTTCACACACCTCCATTCTGTTACTTCACACACCTCCATTCTATGACTTCACACACCTAAATACTATGACTTCACAAACCTCCATTCTATGACTTCACACACTTCCATTCTGTGACTTCACACACCTCCATTCTATGACTTCACACACCTCCATTCTGTGACTTCACACCTGCATTCTATGACCTCACACACCTCCATTCTATGACTTCGCACACCTGCATTGTGACTTCACACACCTCCATTCTATGACTTCACACACCTCCATTTTGACTTCGCACACCTCCATTCTATGAGTTCACACACCTCCATTCTGACTTCACACACCTCCATTCTATGACTTCACACACCTCCATTCTGACTTCACACACCTCCAATCTATGACTTCACACACCTCCATCCTGACTTCACACACCTCCATTTTATGACTTCACACACCTCCATTGTGACTTCGCACACCTCCATTCTAGGAGTTCACACACCTCCATTCTGACTTCACACACATCCATTCTATGACTTCACACACCTCCATTCTGACTTCACACACCTCCATTCTATGAATTCACACAACTCCATTCTGACTTCACACACCTCCATTCTGTGACTTCACACACCTCCATTCTATGACTTCACACACCTCCATTCTGTGACTTCACACACCTCCATTCTATGACTTCACACACCTCCATTTTGTGACTTCACACACCTCCATTCTGAGTTCACACACCATTCTGTGACTTCACACAGGACCAATCTGACTTCACACAGCTCCATTCTATGACTTCACACACCTCAATTCTGTGACTTCACACACCTCCATTCTATAACTTCACACACCTCCATTGTGACTTCACACACCTCCATTCTATGACTTCACACACCTCCATTCTGACTTCACACACCTCCAATCTGACTTCACACACCTCAATTCTGTGACTTAACACAACCCCATTCTATGATTTCACACACCTCCATTCTATGACTACACACACCTCCTTTCTGAGTTGACACACCTCCATTCTATGACTTCACACACCTCCAATCTGACTTCACACACCTCCATTTTATGACTTCACACACTTCCATTCTGTTACTTCAAAAACCTCCATTCTATGACTTCACACACCTCCATTGTGACTTCACACACCATCATTCTATGTTCACACACCGCCATTCTGACTTCACTCACCTCCATTCTATGACTTCACACAGCTCCATTCTGACTTCACACAGCTACACTCTATGACTTCGCACACATCTAATCTTACTTCACACACCTCCATTCTGTGACTTCACAGACCTCCATTCTGATTTCACACACCTCCATTCTCTGACGTCAAACACCTCCATTCTGTGACTTCACACACCTCCATTCTATGACTTCACACACCTCCATTCTATGTCTTCACACACCTCCATTCTATGAATTCACACACCTAGATTGTGTGACTTCACACACCTCCATTCTGAGTTCACACACCTCCACTCTTTGACTTAACACACCTCCATTCTGGGACCTCACACACCTCCATTCTGAGTTCACACACCTCCATTCTGTGAATTCGCACACCTCCATTCTGACTTCACACAGCTCCATTCTATGACTTCACACACCTCCATTCTGTGCCTTCACACACCTCCATTCTATGACTTAAAACACCTTCATTCTTACTTAACAAACATCCATTCTATGACTTCACACACCTCCATTCTATGACTTCACACACCTCTATTCTATGACTTCACACACCTCCATTCTGTGACTTCACACACCTCAATTCTGTGACTTCACACACCTCCATTATGACTTCACACACATCCATTCTATTACTTCACACACCTCCAATCTATGACTTCACACACCTCCATTCTGTGACTTCACACACCGCCATTCTAAGTTCACACACCTCCATTCTGTGATTTCACACACCTCCAATCTGACTACACACAGCTCCATTCTATGACTTCACACACCTCCATTCTGTGACTTCACACACCTCCATTCTATGACTTCACACACCTCCATTGTGACTTCACACACCTCCATTCTATGAGTTCACACACCTCCATTCTGACTTCACACACCTCCATTCTATGACTTCACACACCTCCATTCTGACTTCACACACCTCCATTCTATGACTTCACACACCTCCATTCTGACTTCACACACCTCCATTCTATGACTTCACACACCTCCATTCTGACTTCACACACCTCCATTCTGACTTCACACACCTCAATTCTGTGACTTCACACAACTCCATTCTATGATTTCACACACCTCCATTCTATGACTTCACACACCTCCATTCTATGACTTCATACACCTCCTTTCTGAGTTGACACATCTCCATTCTATGACTTCACACACTTCCATTCTATGACTTCACACACCTCCATTTTGACTTCACACACCATCATTCTATGTTCACACACCGCCATTCTGACTTCACTCACCTCCATTCTATGACTTCACACAGCTCCATTCTGACTTCACACAGCTCCATTCTATGACTTCGCACACATCTATTCTTACTTCACACACCTCCATTCTGTGACTTCACACACCTCCATTCTGATTTCAGATACCTCCATTCTGTGACTTCACACACCTCCATTCTATGACTTCACAAACCTCCATTCTGTGACTTCACACACCTCCATTCTGAGTTCACAAACCTCCATTCTGTGACTTCACACACCTCGATTCTGACTTCACACAGCTCCATTCTATGATATCACACACTTCCATTCTGTGCCTTCACATACCTCCATTCTATGACTTAACACACCTTAATTCTTACTTAACAAATATCCATTCTATGACTTCACACACCTCCATTCTGTGACTTCACACACCTCCATTCTATGACCTCACACACCTCCATTCTATGACTACGCACACCTGCATTGTGACTTCACACACCTCCATTCTATGAGTTCACACACATCCATTCTGACTTCACACACCTCCATTCTATGACTTGACACACCTCCATTCTGACTTCACACACCTCCATTCTTTGACTTCATGCACCTCCATTCTGTGAGTTCACACACCTCCATTCTGTGACTTCACACACCTTTATTGTTTGACTTCACACACCTCCATTCTTTGACTTCACACACCTCCAACCCATGACTTCACACACCTCCATTCTATGAGTTCACACACCTCCATTCTATGAGTTCACACCCCTCCATTTTGACTTCACACACCTCCATTATTTGACTTCATACACCTTCATTCTCACTTCAGAAACATCCATTCTATGACTTCACGCACCTGCATTCTATGACTTCACAAACCTCCTTTCTGTGACTTCACACACCTCCATTCTGAGTTCACACACCTCAATTCCGTGACGTCACACACCTCAATTCTCACTTCACACACCTCCATTCTATGACTTCACACACTTCCATTATATGAATTCACACACCTCCATTCTATGACTTCACACACCTCATTTCTGAGTTGACACACCTCCATTCTGTGATTTTACGCACCTCCAATTTGACTTCACACGCCCCCATTCTATGACTTCACACACCTCCATTTTGACTTCACACACCTCCATTCTATGACTTCACACACCTTCATTCTACTTCAGAAAAATCCATTCTATGACTTCACACACCTACATTCTGTGACTTCACACACCTCCATTCTATGACTTCGCACACCTGCATTGTGACTTCACACACCTCCACTCTATGAGTTCACACACCTCCATTCTGACTTCACACACCTCCATTCTATGACTTCACACACCTCCATTCTGACTTCACACACCTCCATTCTATGACTTCACACAACTCCATCTGACTTCACACACCTCCATTCCATGACTTCACACACCTCCATTCGATGAATTCACACACCTCCAATCTTTGACTTCATGCAACTCTATTCTATGAGTTCACACACCTCCCTTCTGTGACTTCACACACCTTTATTGTTTGACTTCACACACCTCCATTCTTTGACTTCACACACCTCCATTCCATGACTTCACACACATCCATTCTATGAGTTCACACACCTACATTCTATGAGTTCACACACCTCCATTTTGACTTCACACACCTCCATTCTTTGACTTCATACACCTTCATTCTCACTTCAGAAACATCCATTCTATGACTTCACGCACCTCCATTCTATGACTTCACAAACCTCCGTTCTGTGACCACACACCTCCATTCTGAGTTCCCACACCTCCATTCTGTGACTTCACCCACCTCCATCCTGACTTCACACACCTCCATTCTCACTTCACAAACCTCAATTCTTTGACACCACACACCTCCATTCTATGATTTCACACACTTCCATTCTATGAATTCACACACCTCCATTCTATGAATTCACACGCCTCATTTCTGAGTTGACACACCTCCATTCTGTGATTTCACACACCTCCAATTTGACTTCACACACCCCCATTCTATGACTTCACACACCCCCATTGTGACTTCACACACTCCATCTATGAGTTCACACACCTCCATTCTGACTTCACACACCTCCATTCTATGGCTTCACACAGCTGCATTCTGACTTCAGACACCTTCATTCTGTGACTTCACACACCTCCATTCTGTGACTTCACACACCTCCATTTTGACTTCACACACTTCCATTCTTTGACTTAACACACCTGCATTCTGTGACTTCACACACCACCATTGTTTGACTTCACACACCTATATTCTTGGACTTCACACACCTCCATTCCATGACTTCACACATCTCCATTTTATGAGTTCACACACCTCCATTTTGACTTCACACACCTCCATTCTATGACTTCTCACACCTTCATTCTGCTTCAGAAACATCCATTCTACGACTTCACACACCTCCATTCTATGACTTCACAAACCTCCATTCTGTGACTTCACACACCTCCATTCTGAGTTCACACACCTCAATTCCGTGACTTCACACACCTCAATTCTCACTTCACACACCTCCATTCTATGACTTCACACAATTCCATTCTATGACTTCACACACCTCCATTCTTTGACTTCACACACCTCCATTGTGAGTTCACACACCTCCATTCTGTGACTTCACACACCTCCATTCTGTGACTTCACACACCTCCATTCTGTAACTTCACGCACCTCCATTCTATGATTTCTCACACCTCCATTCTATTAATTCACACACCTCCATTCTGTGACTTCACACAACTCCATTCTATGACTTCCCACACCTCCATTCTGTGACTTCACACACCTCCATTCTGAGTTCACAAACCTCCATTCTGTGACTTAACGCACCTTCATTCTGTGACTTCACACACCTCCATTCTATGAGTTCACACACCTCCATTCTATGACTTCACACACCTCCATTGTGACTTCCCACACCTCCAATCTGAGTTCACACACCTCCGTTCTGACTTCACACACTTCCATTCTATGACTTCACACACCTCCATTCTGTGACTTCACACACCGCAATTCTGTGACTTCACACGCCTCCATTATGACTTCACACACCTCCATTCTATGACTTCACACACATCCATTCTATGACTTCACACACCTTGATTCTTTGACTTCACACACCTCCATTCTGAGTTCACACACCTCCATTCTGTGACTTAACACACCTCCATTCTGTGACTTCACACACCTCCATTCTCTGACTTCACACACCTCCATTCTGTGACTTCACACACCTCCATTCTGACTTCACACAGCTCCATTCTATGACTTAACACACCTCCATTCTGTGCCTTCACACACCTCCATTCTATGACTTAACACACCTTCATTCTTACTTAACAAACATCCATTCTATGACTTCACACACCTCCATTCTGTGACTTCACACAACTCAATTCTGTGACTTCACACACATCCATTATGACTTCACACACATCCATTCTATGACTTCACACACCTCCATTCTATGACTTCACACACCTCCATTCTGTGACTTCACACACCTACATTCTGAGTTCACAGACCTCCATTCTGTGACTTCACACACATCCATTCTATGACTTCACACACCTCCATTCTATGACTTCACACACCTTCATTCTGTGACTTCACACACCTCCATTCTGAGTTCAAACACCTCCGTTCTGTGACTTAACACACCTCCATTCTGTGACTTCACACACCTCCAATCTGACTTGACACAGCTCCATTCTATGACTTCACACACCTCCATTCTGTGACTTCACACACCTCCATTATGACTTCACATATATCCATTCTATGACTTCACACACCTCCATTTTGTGACTTCGCACACCTCCATTCTGACTTCACACAGCTCCATTCTCTGACTTCCCACACCTCCATTCTATGATTTCACAAACCTCCATTCTATGACTTAACACACCTCCATTCTATGACTTCACACACCTCCATTCTGACTTCAAACACCTCCGTTCTGTGACTTAACACACCTTCATTCTGTGACTTCACACACCTCCATTCTGAGTTCACAAACCTCCATTCTGTGACTTCACACACCTCGATTCTGACTTCACACAGCTCCATTCTATGATATCACACACTTCCATTCTGTGCCTTCACATACCTCCATTCTATGACTTAACACACCTTAATTCTTACTTAACAAATATCCATTCTATGACTTCACACACCTCCATTCTGTGACTTCACACACCTCCATTCTATGACCTCACACACCTCCATTCTATGACTACGCACACCTGCATTGTGACTTCACACACCTCCATTCTATGAGTTCACACACATCCATTCTGACTTCACACACCTCCATTCTATGACTTGACACACCTCCATTCTGACTTCACACACCTCCATTCTTTGATTTCATGCACCTCCATTCTGTGAGTTCACACACCTCCATTCTGTGACTTCACACACCTTTATTGTTTGACTTCACACACCTCCATTCTTTGACTTCACACACCTCCAACCCATGACTTCACACACCTCCATTGTATGAGTTCACACACCTCCATTCTATGAGTTCACACCCCTCCATTTTGACTTCACACACCTCCATTCTTTGACTTCATACACCTTCATTCTCACTTCAGAAACATCCATTCTATGACTTCACGCACCTGCATTCTATGACTTCAAAAACCTCCGTTCTGTGACCACACACCTCCATTCTGAGTTCACAAACCTCCATTCTGTGCCTTAACGCACCTTCATTCTGTGACTTCACACACCTCCATTCTATGGGTTCACACACCTCCATTCTATGACTTCACACACCTCCAGTCTTTGACTTCACACCCCTCCATTCTGTGACTTCACACACCTCCATTCTATAACTTCACACACCTCCATTGTGACTTCCCACACCTCCAATCTGAGTTCACACACCTCCGTTCTGACTTCACACACTTCCATTCTATGACTTGACACACCTCCATTCTGTGACTTCACACACCGCAATTCTGTGACTTCACACGCCTCCATTATGACTTCACACACCTCCATTCTATGACTTCACACACCTCCATTCTATGACTTCACACACCTTGATTCTGTGACTTCACACACCTCCATTCTGAGTTCACTCCCCTCCATTCTGTGACTTAACACACCTCCATTCTGTGACTTCACACACCTCGATTCTGAGTTCACACACCTCCATTCTGTGACTTCACACACCTCCATTCTGACTTCACAGAGCTCCATTCTATGACTTCACACACCTCCATTCCATGACTTCACACATCTCCATTTTATGAGTTCACACACCTCCATTTTGACTTCACACACCTCCATTCTATGACTTCTCACACCTTCATTCTGCTTCAGAAACATCCATTCTACGACTTCACACACCTCCATTCTATGACTTCACAAACCTCCATTCTGTGACTTCACACACCTCCATTCTGAGTTCACACACCTCAATTCCGTGACTTCACACACCTCAATTCTCACTTCACACACCTCCATTCTATGACTTCACACAATTCCATTCTATGACTTCACACACCTCCATTCTTTGACTTCACACACCTCCATTGTGAGTTCACACACCTCCATTCTGTGACTTCACACACCTCCATTCTGTGACTTCACACACCTCCATTCTGTAACTTCACGCACCTCCATTCTATGATTTCTCACACCTCCATTCTATTAATTCACACACCTCCATTCTGTGACTTCACACAACTCCATTCTATGACTTCCCACACCTCCATTCTGTGACTTCACACACCTCCATTCTGAGTTCACAAACCTCCATTCTGTGACTTAACGCACCTTCATTCTGTGACTTCACACACCTCCATTCTATGAGTTCACACACCTCCATTCTATGACTTCACACACCTCCATTGTGACTTCCCACACCTCCAATCTGAGTTCACACACCTCCGTTCTGACTTCACACACTTCCATTCTATGACTTCACACACCTCCATTCTGTGACTTCACACACCGCAATTCTGTGACTTCACACGCCTCCATTATGACTTCACACACCTCCATTCTATGACTTCACACACATCCATTCTATGACTTCACACACCTTGATTCTTTGACTTCACACACCTCCATTCTGAGTTCACACACCTCCATTCTGTGACTTAACACACCTCCATTCTGTGACTTCACACACCTCCATTCTCTGACTTCACACACCTCCATTCTGTGACTTCACACACCTCCATTCTGACTTCACACAGCTCCATTCTATGACTTAACACACCTCCATTCTGTGCCTTCACACACCTCCATTCTATGACTTAACACACCTTCATTCTTACTTAACAAACATCCATTCTATGACTTCACACACCTCCATTCTGTGACTTCACACAACTCAATTCTGTGACTTCACACACATCCATTATGACTTCACACACATCCATTCTATGACTTCACACACCTCCATTCTATGACTTCACACACCTCCATTCTGTGACTTCACACACCTACATTCTGAGTTCACAGACCTCCATTCTGTGACTTCACACACATCCATTCTATGACTTCACACACCTCCATTCTATGACTTCACACACCTTCATTCTGTGACTTCACACACCTCCATTCTGAGTTCAAACACCTCCGTTCTGTGACTTAACTCACCTCCATTCTGTGACTTCACACACCTCCAATCTGACTTGACACAGCTCCATTCTATGACTTCACACACCTCCATTCTGTGACTTCACACACCTCCATTATGACTTCACATATATCCATTCTATGACTTCACACACCTCCATTTTGTGACTTCGCACACCTCCATTCTGACTTCACACAGCTCCATTCTCTGACTTCCCACACCTCCATTCTATGATTTCACAAACCTCCATTCTATGACTTAACACACCTCCATTCTATGACTTCACACACCTCCATTCTGACTTCAAACACCTCCGTTCTGTGACTTAACACACCTTCATTCTGTGACTTCACACACCTCCATTCTGAGTTCACAAACCTCCATTCTGTGACTTCACACACCTCGATTCTGACTTCACACAGCTCCATTCTATGATATCACACACTTCCATTCTGTGCCTTCACATACCTCCATTCTATGACTTAACACACCTTAATTCTTACTTAACAAATATCCATTCTATGACTTCACACACCTCCATTCTGTGACTTCACACACCTCCATTCTATGACCTCACACACCTCCATTCTATGACTACGCACACCTGCATTGTGACTTCACACACCTCCATTCTATGAGTTCACACACATCCATTCTGACTTCACACACCTCCATTCTATGACTTGACACACCTCCATTCTGACTTCACACACCTCCATTCTTTGACTTCATGCACCTCCATTCTGTGAGTTCACACACCTCCATTCTGTGACTTCACACACCTTTATTGTTTGACTTCACACACCTCCATTCTTTGACTTCACACACCTCCAACCCATGACTTCACACACCTCCATTCTATGAGTTCACACACCTCCATTCTATGAGTTCACACCCCTCCATTTTGACTTCACACACCTCCATTCTTTGACTTCATACACCTTCATTCTCACTTCAGAAACATCCATTCTATGACTTCACGCACCTGCATTCTATGACTTCAAAAACCTCCGTTCTGTGACCACACACCTCCATTCTGAGTTCACAAACCTCCATTCTGTGCCTTAACGCACCTTCATTCTGTGACTTCACACACCTCCATTCTATGGGTTCACACACCTCCATTCTATGACTTCACACACCTCCAGTCTTTGACTTCACACCCCTCCATTCTGTGACTTCACACACCTCCATTCTATAACTTCACACACCTCCATTGTGACTTCCCACACCTCCAATCTGAGTTCACACACCTCCGTTCTGACTTCACACACTTCCATTCTATGACTTGACACACCTCCATTCTGTGACTTCACACACCGCAATTCTGTGACTTCACACGCCTCCATTATGACTTCACACACCTCCATTCTATGACTTCACACACATCCATTCTATGACTTCACACACCTTGATTCTGTGACTTCACACACCTCCATTCTGAGTTCACTCCCCTCCATTCTGTGACTTAACACACCTCCATTCTGTGACTTCACACACCTCGATTCTGAGTTCACACACCTCCATTCTGTGACTTCACACACCTCCATTCTGACTTCACAGAGCTCCATTCTATGACTTCACACACCTCCATTCTGTGCCTTCACACACCTCCATTCTATGACTTAACACACCTTCATTCTTACTTAACAAACATCCATTCTATGACTTCACACACCTCCATTCTATGACTTCACACACCTCCATTCTATGACTTCACACACCTCCATTCTGTGACTTCACACACCTCAATTCTGTGACTTCACACACCTCCATTCTATGACTTCACACACCTCCTTTCTGAGTTGACACACCTCCATTCTATGACTTCACACACCTCCATTCTGTGACTTCACACACCTCCATTCTGTGACTTCACACACCGCAATTCTGTGACTTCACACACCTCCATTCTTTCACTTCACACACCTCCATTGTGAGTTCACACAACTCCATTCTGTGACTTCACGCACCTCCATTCTATGATTTCTCACACCTCCATTCTATTAATTCACACACCTCCATTCTGTGACTTCACACAACCCATTCTATGACTTCCCACACCTCCATTCTGTGACTTCACACACCTCCATTCTGAGTTCACAAACCTCCATTCTGTGACTTAACGCACCTTCATTCTGTGACTTCACACACCTCCATTCTATGAGTTCACACACCTCCATGCTATGAGTTCACACACCTGCATTGTGACTTCACACACCTCCATTCTATGAGTTCACACACCTCCATTCTGACTTCACACACCTCAATTCTATGACTTGACACACCTCCATTCTGACTTCACACACCTCCATTCTATGACTTCACACAACTCCATCTGACTTCACACACCTCCATTCCATGACTTCACACACCTCCATTCGATGAATTCACACACCTCCATTCTTTGACTTCATGCACCTCCATTCTGTGAGTTCACACAACTCCATTCTGTGACTTCACACACCTTTATTGTTTGACTTCACACACCTCCATTCTTTGACTTCACACACCTCCATTCTATGACTTCACACACCTTCATTCTACTTCAGAAACATCCATTCTATGACTTCACACACCTCCATTCTATGACTTCAAAAACCTCCGTTCTGTGACCACACACCTCCATTCTGAGTTCCTACACCTCCATTCTGTGACTTCACCCACCTCCATCCTGACTTCACACACCTCCATTCTCACTTCACAAACCTCAATTCTTTGACTTCACACACCTCCATTCTATGATTTCACACACTTCCATTCTATGAATTCACACACCTCCATTCTATGACTTCACACACCTCATTTCTGAGTTGACACACCTCCATTCTGTGATTTCACACACCTCCAATTTGACTTCACACACCCCCATTCTATGACTTCACACACCCCCATTGTGACTTCACACACTCCATTCTATGAGTTCACACACCTCCATTCTGACTTTACACACCTCCATTCTATGGCTTCACACAGGTGCATTCTGACTTCAGACACCTTCATTCTGTGACTTCACAGACCTCCATTCTGTGACTTCACACAGCACCATTTTGACTTCACACACTTCCATTCTTTGACTTAACACACCTGCATTCTGTGACTTCACACACCACCATTGTTTGACTTCACACACCTATATTCTTGGACTTCACACACCTCCATTCTATGACTTCACACAGCTCCATTTTATGAGTTCACACACCTCCATTTTGACTTCACACACCTCAATTCTATGACTTCACACACCTTCATTCTTCTTCAGAAACATCCATTCTATGACTTCACACACCTCCATTCTATGACTTCACAAACCTCCATTCTGTGACTTCACACACCTTCATTCTGAGTTCACACACCTCAATTCCGTGACTTCACACACCTCAATTCTCACTTCACACACCTCCATTCTATGACTTCACACAATTCCATTCTATGACTTCACCCACCTCCATTCTTTGACTTCACACACCTCCATTGTGAGTTCACACACCTCCATTCTGTGACTTCACACACCTCCATTCTGTGACTTCACACACCTCCATTCTGTGACTTCACACACCTCCATTCTATGATTTCTGACACCTCCATTCTATTAATTCATACACCTCCATTCTGTGACTTCACACAACTCCATTCTATGACCTCCCACACCTCCATTCTGTGACTTCACACACCTCCATTCTGAGTTCACAAACCTCCATTCTGTGACTTAACGCACCTTCATTCTGTGACTTCACACACCTCCATTCTATGAGTTCACACACCTCCATGCTATGAGTTCACACACCTGCATTGTGACTTCACACACCTCCATTCTATGAGTTCACACACCTCCATTCTCACTTCACACACCTCCATTCTATGACTTGACACACCTCCATTCTGACTTCACACACCTCCATTCCATGACTTCACACACCTCCATTCGATGAATTCACACACCTCCATTCTTTGACGTCATGCACCTCCATTCTATGAGTTCAGACACCTCCATTCTGTGACTTCACACACCTTTATTGTTTGACTTCACACACCTCCATTCTCTGACTTCACACACCTGATTCTATGACTTCACACACCTTCATTCTACTTCAGAAACATCCATTCTATGACTTCACACACCTCCATTCTATGACTTCACAAACCTCCATTCTGTGACTTCACACACCTGCATTCTGAGTTCACACACCTCAATTCCGTGACTTCACACACCTCAATTCTCACTTCACACACCTCCATTCTATGACTTCACACAATTCCATTCTATGAGTTCACACCCCTCCATTTTGACTTCACACACCTCCATTCTTCGACTTCATACACCTTCATTCTCACTTCAGAAACATCCATTCTATGACTTCACGCACCTGCATTCTATCACTTTACAAATCTCCGTTCTGTGACCAAACACCTCCATTCTGAGTTCCCACACCTCCATTCTGTGACTTCACCCACCTCCATCCTGACTTCACACACCTCCATTCTGACTTCACAAACCTCAATTCTTTGACTTCACACACCTCCATTCTATGATTTCACACACTTCCATTGTATGAATTCACACACCTCCATTCTATGACTTCACACACCTCATTTCTGAGTTGACACACCTCCATTCTGTGATTTCACACACCTCCAATTTGACTTCAGACGCCCCCATTCTATGACTTCACACACCTCCATTTTATCTTCACACACCTCCATTCTATGACTTCACACACCTTCATTCTACTTCAGAAAAATCCATTCTATGACTTCACACACCTTCATTCTGTGACTTCACACACCTCCATTCTATGACTTCGCACACCTGCATTGTGACTTCACACACCTCCACTCTATGAGTTCACACACCTCCATTCTGACTTCACACACCTCCATTCTATGACTTCACACACCTCCATTCTGACTTCACACACCTCCATTCCATGACTTCACACACCTCCATTCTATGACTTCACACAACTCCATCTGACTTCACACACCTCCATTCCATGACTTCACACACCTCCATTCGATGAATTCACACACCTCCAATCTTTGACTTCATGCACCTCCATTCTATGAGTTCACACACCTCCCTTCTGTGACTTCACACACCTTTATTGTTTGACTTCACACACCTCCATTCTTTGACTTCACAGACCTCCATTCCATGACTTCACACACCTCCATTCTATGAGTTCACACACCTCCATTCTATGAGTTCACACACCTCCATTTTGACTTCACACACCTCCATTCTTTGACTTCATACACCTTCATTCTCACTTCAGAAACATCCATTCTATGACTTCAGGCACCTCCATTCTATGACTTCACAAACCTCCGTTCTGTGACCACACACCTCCATTCTGAGTTCCCACACCTCCATTCTGTGATTTCACCCACCTCCATCCTGACTTCACACACCTCCATTCTCACTTCACAAACCTCAATTCTTTGACATCACACACCTCCATTCTATGATTTCACACACTTCCATTCTATGAATTCACACACCTCCATTCTATGAATTCACACGCCTCATTTCTGAGTTGACACACCTCCATTCTGTGATTTCACACACCTCCAATTTGACTTCACACACCCCCATTCTATGACTTCACACACCCCCATTGTGACTTCACACACTCCATTCTATGAGTTCACACACCTCCATTCTGACTTCACACACCTCCATTCTATGGCTTCACACAGCTGCCTTCTGACTTCAGACACCTTCATTCTGTGACTTCACACACCTCCATTCTGTGACTTCACACAGCTCCATTTTGACTTCACACACTTCCATTCTTTGACTTAACACACCTGCATTCTGTGACTTCACACACCACCACTGTTTGACTTCACACACCTATATTCTTGGACTTCACACACCTCCATTCCATGACTTCACACATCTCCATTTTATGAGTTCACACACCTCCATTTTGACTTCACACACCTCCATTGTATGACTTCACTCACCTTCATTCTGCTTCAGAAACATCCATTCTATGACTTCACACACCTCCATTCTATGACTTCACAAACCTCCATTCTGTGACTTCACACACCTCCATTCTGAGTTCACACACCTCAATTCCGTGACTTCACACACCTCAATTCTCACTTCACACACCTCCATTCTATGACTTCACACAATTCCATTCTATGACTTCACCCACCTCCATTCTTTGACTTCACACACCTCCATTGTGAGTTCACACACCTCCATTCTGTGACTTCACACACCTCCATTCCATGAATTCACACACCTCCATTTGATGACTTCACACACCTCCATTCTTTGACTTCACACCCCTCCATTCTATGAGTTCACACACCTCCATTTGCTACTCTACACAACACATTTTTGACTTCACACACCTCCATTCTGTGATTTCACACACCTCCATTCTGTGCCTTCACACACCTTTATTGTTTGACTTCACACACCTCCATTCTTTGACTTCACACACCTCCATTCCATGACTTCACACACCTCCATTCTATGAGTTCACACACCTCCATTCTATGAGTTCACACACCTCCATTTTGACTTCACACACTCCATTCTATGACTTCACACACCTTCATTCTTACTTCAGAAACATCCATTCTATGACTTCACGCACTTCCATTCTATGACTTCACACTCCTCATTTCTGAGTTGACAAACCTCCATTCTGTGATTTCACACACCTCCAATTTGACTTCACACGCCCCCATTCTATGACTTCACACACCCCCATTGTGACTTCACACACTCCATTCTATGAGTTCACACACCTCCATTCTGACTTCACACACCTCCATTCAATGAATTCACACAGCTCCATTCTGAGTTCACACACCTCAATTCCGTGACTTCACACACCTCAATTCTCACTTCACACACCTCCATTCTATGACTTCACACAATTCCATTCTACGACTTCACACACCTCCATGCTTTGACTTCACACACCTCCATTGTGAGTTCACACATCTCCATTCTGTGACTTTACACACCTCCATTCTGTGACTTCACACACCTCCATTCTCTGACTTCACATACCTCCATTCTATGATTTCTCACACGTCCATTCTATTAATTCACACACCTCCATTCTGTGACTCTCCACAACTCCATTCTATGACTTCCCACACCTCCATTCTGTGACTTCACACACCTCCATTCTGAGTTCACAAACCTCCATTCTGTGACTTAAGGCACCTTCATTCTGTGACTTCACACACCTCCATTCTATAACTTCACACACCTCCATTGTGACTTCCCACACCTCCAATCTGAGTTCACACACCTCCCTTCTGACTTCACACACTTCCATTCTATGACTTCACACACCTCCGTTCTGTGACTTCACACACCTCAATTCTGTGACTTCACTCGCCTCCATTATTACTTCACACACCTCCATTCTATGACTTCACACACCTCCATTCTATGACTTCACACACCTAAATTCTGTGACTTCACACACCTCCATTCTGAGTTCACACACCTCCACTCTTTGACTTAACACACCTCCATTCTGTGACTTCACACACCTCCATTCTGAGTTCACACACCTCCATTCTGTGAATTCACACACCTCCATTCTGACTTCACACAGCTCCATTCTATGACTTCACACACCTCCATTCTGTGCCTTCACACACCTCCATTCTAAGTTCACACACCTCCATTCTGTGATTTCACACACCTCCAATCTGACTTCACTCACCTCCATTCTATGACTTCACACACCTCCATTCTGTGACTTCACACACCTCCATTCTATGACTTCACACACCTCCATTGTGACTTCACACACCTCCATTCTATGAGTTCACACACCTCCATTCTGACTTCACACACCTCCTTTCTATGACTTCACACACCTCCATTCTGACTTCACACACCTCCATTCTATGACTTCACACAACTCCATTCTGACTTCACACACCTCCATTCTGTGACTTCACACACCTCCATTATATGACTTCACACACCTCCATTCTGTGACTTCACACACCTCCATTCTATGATTTCACACACCTCCATTCTGTGACTTCACACACCTACATTGTGACTTCACAGACCTCCATTCTATGAGTTCACACAAATGCATTCTGAATTCACACACCTCCATTCTATGACTTCACACACCTCAATTCTGTGACTTCACACAAATCCATTCTATGATTTCACACACCTCCATTCTATGACTTCACACACCTCCATTCTATGACTACACACATCTCCTTTCTGAGTTGACACACCTCCATTCTATGACTTCACACAACTCCATTCTGACTTAACACACCTCCATTCTGTGACTTCACACACCTCCATTATATGACTTCACACGCCTCCATTCTGTGACTTCACACACCTCCATTCTATGACTTCACACACCTCCATTCTGTGACTTCACACACCTACATTGTGACTTTACAGACCTCCATTCTATGAGTTCAAACAAATGCATTCTGAATTCACACACCTCCATTCTATGACTTCACACACCTCAATTCTGTGACTTCACACAATTCCAATCTATGATTTCACACACCTCCATTCTATGACTTCACACACCTCCATTCTATGACTTCACACACCTCCTTTCTGAGTTGACACACCTCCATTCTATGACTTCACACACCTCCAATCTGACTTCACACACCTCCATTCTATGACTTCACACACTTCCATTCTGTGACTTCAAAAACCTCCATTCTATGACTTCACACACCTCCATTGTGACTTCACACACCATCATTCTATGTTCACACACCGACATTCTGACTTCACTCACCTCCATTCTATGACTTCACACAGCTCCATTCTGACTTCACACAGCTCCATTCTATGACTTCGCAGACATCTATTCTTACTTCCCGCAACTCCAATCTGTGACTTCACAGACCTCCATTCTGATTTCACACAACTCCATTCTCTGAGTCAAACACCTCCATTCTGTGACTTCACACACCTCCATTCTATGACTTCACACACCTCCATTCTATGACTTCACACACCTCCATTTTATGACTTCACACACCTAGATTCTGTGACTTCACACACCTCCATTCTGAGTTCACACACCTCCACTCTTTGACTTAACACACCTCCATTCTGTGACTTCCCACACCTCCATTCTGAGTTCACACACCTCCATTCTGTGACTTCACACACCTCCATTCTGACTTCACACACCTCAATTCTGTGACTTCACACAACTCCATTCTATGACTTCACACAGCTCCATTCTGTGACTTCACACACCTCAAGTGTGACTTCACACACCTCCATTCTGACTTCACACACCTCCATTCTATGAGTTCACACACCTCCATTTGTGACTCTACACAACACCTTTTTGACTTCACACACCTCCATTCTATGATTTCACACACCTCCATTCAGTGACTTCACACAACTTTATTGTTTGACTTCACACACCTCCATTCTTTGACTTCACACACCTCCATTCCATGACTTCACACACCTCCATTCTATGAGTTCCCACACCTCCATTCTATGAGTTCACACACCTCCATTTTGACTTCACACACCTCCATTCTATGACTTCACACACCTTCATTCTTACTTCAGAAACATCCATTCTATGACTTCACGCACTTCCATTCTATGACTTCACACTCCTCATTTCTGAGTTGACACACCTCCATTCTGTGATTTCACACACCTCCAATTTGACTTCACACACCCCCATTCTATGACTTCACACACCCCCATTGTGACTTCACACACTCCATTCAATGAGTTCAAACACCTCCATTCTGACTTCACACACCTCCATTCAATGAATTCACACAGCTGCATTCTGACTTCAGACACCTCCATTTGTGACTTCACACACCACAAATTTGACTTCAAACACCTTCATTCTGTGACTTCACACACCTCCATTCTGTGACTTCACACACCTCCATTTTGACTTCACACACTTCCATTCTTTGACTTAACACACCTGCATTCTCTGACTTCACACACCACCATTGTTTGACTTCACACACCTATATTCTTGGACTTCACACACCTCCATTCCATGACTTCACACATCTCCATTTTATGAGTTCACACACCTCCATTTTCACTTCACACACCTCCATTCTATGACTTCACACACATACATTCTACTTCAGAAACATCCATTCTATGACTTCACACACCTCCATTCTATGACTTCACATACCTCCATTCTGTGACTTCACACACCTCCATTCTGAGTTCACACACCTCCATTCTGTGACTTCACACACCTCTATTCTGTGACTTCACACACCTCCATTCTGTGACTTCACACACCTCCATTCTATGATTTCTCACACCTCCATTCTATTAATTCACACACCTCCATTCTGTGACTCTCCACAACTCCATTCTATGACTTCCCACACCTCCATTCTGTGACTTCACACACCTCCATTCTGAGTTCACAAACCTCCATTCTGTGACTTAAGGCACCTTCATTCTGTGACTTCACACACCTCCATTCTATGAGTTCACAACCCTCCATTCTGTGACTTCACACACCTCCATTCTATAACTTCACACACCTCCATTGTGACTTCCCACACCTCCAATCTGAGTTCACACACCTCCCTTCTGACTTCACACACTTCCATTCTATGACTTCACACACCTCCGTTCTGTGACTTCACACACCTCAATTCTGTGACTTCACTCGCCTCCATTATGACTTCACACACCTCCATTCTATGACTTCACACACCTCCATTCTATGACTTCACACACCTAGATTCTGTGACTTCACACACCTCCATTCTGAGTCACACACCTCCACTCTTTGACTTAACGCACCTCCATTCTGTGACTTCACACACCTCCATTCTGAGTTCACACACCTCCATTCTGTGAATTCACACACCTCCATTCTGACTTCACACAGCTCCATACTATGACTTCACACACCTCCATTCTGTGCCTTCACACACCTCCATTCTATGACTTAACACACCTTCATTCTTACTTAACAAACATCCATTCTATGACTTCACACACCTCCATTCTATGACTTCACACACCTCCATTCTATGACTTCACACACCTCCATTCTGTGACTTCACACACCTCAATTCTGTGACTTTACACAACTCCATTATGACTTCACACACATCCATTCTATGACTTCACACACCTCCATTGAATGACTTCACACACCTCCATTCTTTGACTTCACACACCTCCATTCTGTGATTTCACACACCTCCATTCTATGACTTCACACACCTCCATTGTGACTTCACACACCTCCATTCTATGAGTTCACACACCTCCATTCTGACTTCACACACCTCCATTATATGACTTCTCACACCTCCATTCTGACTTCACACACCTTCATTCTATGACTTCACACAACTCCATTCTGACTTCACACACCTCCATTCTCTGACTTCACACACCTCCATTATATGACTTCACACACCACCATTCTGTGACTTCACACACCTCCATTCTGTGACTTCACACACCTACATTGTGACTTCACAGACCTCCATTCTATGAGTTCACACAAATGCATTCTGAATTCACACACCTCCATTCTATGACTTCACACAATTCCATTCTACGACTTCACACACCTCCATTCTTTGACTTCACACACCTCCATTGTGAGTTCACACACCTCCATTCTGTGACTTCACACACCTCCATTCTGTGACTTCACACACCTCCATTCTGTGACTTCACACACCTCCATTCTGAGTTCACAAACCTCCATTCTGTGACTTAAGGCACCTTCACTCTGTGACTTCACACACCTCCATTCTATGAGTTCACACCCCACCAGTCTGTGACTTCACACACCTCCATTCTATAACTTCACACACCTCCATTGTGACTTCCCACACCTCCAATCTGAGTTCACACACCTCCCTTCTGACTTCACACACTTCCATTCTATGACTTCACAAACCTCCGTTCTGTGACTTCACACACCTCAATTCTGTGACTTCACTCGCCTCCATTATGACTTCACACACCTCCATTCTATGACTTCACACACATCCATTCTATGACTTCACACACCTAGATTCTGTGACTTCACACACCTCCATTCTGAGTTCACACACCTCCACTCTTTGACTTAACACACCTCCATTCTGTGACTTCACACACCTCCATTCTGAGTTCACACACCTCCATTCTGTGAATTCACACACCTCCATTCTGACTTCACACAGCTCCATTCTATGACTTAACACACCTTCATTCTTACTTAACAAACATCCATTCTATGACTTCACACACCTCCATTCTATGACTTCACACACCTCCATTCTATGACTTCACACACCTCCATTCTGTGACTTCACACACCTCAATTCTGTGACTTCACACACCTCCATTATGACTCCACACACATCCATTCTATGACTTCACACACCTCCATTGTATGACTTCACACACCTCCATTCTGTGACTTCACACACCTCCATTCTAAGTTCACACACCTCCATTCTATGACTTCACACACCTCCATTGTGACTTCACACACCTCCATTCTATGAGTTCACACACCTCCATTCTGACTTCACACACCTCCATTATATGACTTCACACACCTCCATTCTGACTTCACACACCTTCATTCTATGACTTCACACAACTCCATTCTGACTTCACACACCTCCATTCTCTGACTTCACACACCTCCATTATATGACTTCACACACCTCCATTCTGTGACTTCACACACCACCATTCTATGACTTCACACACCTCCATTCTGTGACTTCACACACCTACATTGTGACTTCACAGACCTCCATTCTATGAGTTCAAACAAATGCATTCTGAATTCACACACCTCCATTCTATGACTTCACACACCTCAATTCTGTGACTTCACACAACTCCATTCTATGATTTCACACACCTCCATTCTATGACTTCACACACCTCCATTCTATGACTTCACACACCTCCTTTCTGAGTTGACACACCTCCACTCTATGACTTCACACAATTCCATTCTGACTTCACACAACTCCATTCTGTGACTTCACACACCTCCATTCTATGACTTCACACACCTCCATTCTGTGACTTCACACACCTCCATTCTATGACTTCACACACCTCCATTCTGTGACTTCACACACCTACATTGTGACTTCACAGACCTCCATTCTATGAGTTTACACAAATGCATTCTGAATTCACACACCTCCATTTTATGACTTCACACACCTCAATTCTGTGACTTCACAGGACTCCATTCTATGATTTCACACACCTCAATTCTATGACTTCACACACCTCCATTCTATGATTTCATACACCTCCATTCTATGAATTCACACAACTCCATTCTGACTTCACACACCTCCTTTCTGAGTTGACACACCTCCATTCTATGACTTCACACACCTCCAATCTGACTTCACACACCTCCATTCTATGACTTCACACACTTCCATTCTGTGACTTCAAAAACCTCCATTCTATGACTTCACACACCTCCATTGTGACTTCACACACCATCATTCTATGTTCACACACCGCCTTTCTGACTTCACTCACCTCCATTCTATGACTTCACACAGCTCCATTCTGACTTCACACAGCTCCATTCTATGACTTCGCAGACATCTATTCTTACTTCACACACCTCCATTCTGTGACTTCACACACCTCCATTCTGATTTCACACACCTCCATTCTCTGACGTCAAACACCTCCATTCTGTGACTTCACACACCTCCATTCTATGACTTCACACACCTCCATTCTATGACTTCACACATCTCCATTCTATTACTTCACACACATGTATTATGTGACTTCACACACCTCCATTCTGAGTTCACACACCTCCACTCTTTGACTTAACACACTTCCATTCTGTGACTTCACACTCCTCCATTCTGAGTTCACACACCTCCATTCTGTGAATTCACACACCTCCATTCTGACTTCACACAGCTCCATTCTATGACTTCACACACCTCCATTCTGTGACTTTACACACCTCCATTCTATGACTTCACACACCTCCATTATGACTTCACACACATCCATTCTATGACTTCACACACCTCCATTCTATGACTTCACACACCTCCATTCTGTGCCTTCACACACCTCCATTCTAAGTTCACACACCTAAATTCTGTGATTTCACACACCTCCAATCTGACTTCACACAGCTCCATTCTATGACTTCACACACCTCCATTCTGTGACTTCACACACCACCATTGTTTGACTTCACACACCTATATTCTTGGACTTCACACACCTCCATTCCATGACTTCACACATCTCCATTTTATGAGTTCACACACCTCCATTTTCACTTCACACACCTCCATTCTATGACTTCACACACATACATTCTACTTCAGAAACATCCATTCTATGACTTCACACACCTCCATTCTATGACTTCACAAACCTCCATTCTGTGACTTCACACACCTCCATTCTGAGTTCACACACCTCAATTCCGTGACTTCACACACCTCAATTCTCACTTCACACACCTCCATTCTATGACTTCACACAATTCCATTCTACGACTTCACACACCTCCATTCTTTGACTTCACACACCTCCATTGTGAGTTCACACACCTCCATTCTGTGACTTCACACACCTCCATTCTGTGACTTCACACACCTCCATTCTGTGACTTCACATACCTCCATTCTACGATTTCTCACACCTCCATTCTATTAATTCACACACCTCCATTCTGTGACTCTCCACAACTCCATTCTATGACTTCCCACACCTCCATTCTGTGACTTCACACACCTCCATTCTGAGTTCACAAACCTCCATTCTGTGACTTAAGGCACCTTCATTCTGTGACTTCACACACCTCCATTCTATGAGTTCACACCCCACCATTCTGTGACTTCACACACCTCCATTCTATAACTTCACACACCTCCATTGTGACTTCCCACACCTCCAATCTGAGTTCACACACCTCCCTTCTGACTTCACACACTTCCATTCTATGACTTCACACACCTCCGTTCTGTGACTTCACATACCTCAATTCTGTGACTTCACTCGCCTCCATTATGACTTCACACACCTCCATTCTATGACTTCACACACATCCATTCTATGACTTCACACACCTAGATTCTGTGACTTCACACACCTCCATTCGGAGTTCACACACCTCCACTCTTTGACTTAACACACCTCCATTCTGTGACTTCACACACCTCCATTCTGAGTTCACACACCTCCATTCTGTGAATTCACACACCTCCATTCTGACTTCACAGAGCTCCATTCTATGACTTCACACACCTCCATTCTGACTTCACACAGCTCCATTCTATGACTTCACACACCTCCATTCTGACTTCACACAGCTCCATTCCATGACTTCACACACCTCCATTCTATGAGTTCACACACCTCCATTCTATGAGTTCACACACCTCCATTTTGACTTCACACACCTCCATTCTATGACTTCACACACCTTTCTTACTTCAGAAACATCCATTCTATGACTTCACGCACTTACATTCTATGACTTCACACTCCTCATTTCTGAGTTGACACACCTCCATTCTGTGATTTCACACACCTCCAATTTGACTTCACACACCCCCATTCTATGACTTCACACACCCCCATTGTGACTTCTCACACTCCATTCTATGAGTTCACACATCTCCATTCTGACTTCACACACCTCCATTCAATGAATTCACACAGCTGCATTCTGACTTCAGACACCTCCATTTGTGACTTCACACACCACAAATTTGACCTCAAACACCTTCATTCTGTGACTTCACACACCTCCATTCTGTGACTTCACACACCTCCATTTTGACTTCACACACTTCCATTCTTTGACTTAACACACCTGCATTCTCTCACTTCACACACCACCATTGTTTGACTTCACACACCTATATTCTTGGACTTCACACACCTCCATTCCATGACTTCACACATCTCCATTTTATGAGTTCACACACCTCCATTTTCACTTCACACACCTCCATTCTATGACTTCACATACATACATTCTACTTCAGAAACATCCATTCTATGACTTCACACACCTCCATTCTATGACTTCACAAACCTCCATTCTGTGACTTCACACACCTCCATTCTGAGTTCACACACCTCAATTCCTTGACTTCACACACCTCAATTCTCACTTCACACACCTCCATTCTATGACTTCACACAATTCCATTCTACGACTTCACACACCTCCATTCTTTGACTTCACACACCTCCATTGTGAGTTCACACACCTCCATTCTGTGACTTCACACACCTCCATTCTGTGACTTCACACACCTCCATTCTGTGACTTCACATACCTCAATTCTACGATTTCTCACACCTCCATTCTATTAATTCACACACCTCCATTCTGTGACTCTCCAAAACTCCATTCTATGACTTCCCACACCTCCATTCTGTGACTTCACACACCTCCATTCTGAGTTCACAAACCTCCATTCTGTGACTTAAGGCACCTTCATTCTGTGACTTCACACACCTCCATTCTATCAGTTCACACCCCACCATTCTGTGACTTCACACACCTCCATTCTATAACTTCACACACCTCCATTGTGACTTCCCACACCTCCAATCTGAGTTCACACACCTCCCTTCTGACTTCACACACTTCCATTCTATGACTTCACACACCTCCGTTCTGTGACTTCACACACCTCAATTCTGTGACTTCACTCGCCTCCATTATGACTTCACACACCTCCATTCTATGACTTCACACACATCCATTCTATGACTTCACACACCTAGATTCTGTGACTTCACACACCTCCATTCTGAGTTCACACACCTCCACTCTTTGACTTAACACACCTCCATTCTGTGACTTCACACACCTCCATTCTGAGTTCACACACCTCCATTCTGTGAATTCACACACCTCCATTCTGACTTCACACAGCTCCATTCTATGACTTCACACACCTCCATTCTGTGCCTTCACACACCTCCATTCTATGACTTAACACACCTTCATTCTTACTTAACAAACATCCATTCTATGACTTCACACACCTCCATTCTATGACTTCACACACCTCCATTCTATGACTTCGCACACCTCCATTCTGTGACTTCACACACCTCAATTCTGTGACTTCACACACCTCCATTATGACTTCACACACATCCATTCTATGACTTCACACACCTCCATTGTATGACTTCACACACCTCCATTCTGTGACTTCACACACCTCCATTCTAAGTTCACACACCTCCATTCTGTGATTTCACACACCTCCATTCTATGACTTCACACACCTCCATTGTGACTTCACACACCTCCATTCTATGAGTTCACACACCTCCATTCTGACTTCACACACCTCCATTATATGACTTCACACACCTCCATTCTGACTTCACACACCTTCATTCTATGACTTCACACAACTCCATTCTGACTTCACACACCTCCATTCTCTGACTTCACACACCTCCATTATATGACTTCACACACCTCCATTCTGTGACTTCACACACCTCCATTCTATGACTTTACACACCTCCATTCTGTGACTTCACACACCTACATTGTGACTTCAGAGACCTCCATTCTATGAGTTCACACAAATGCATTCTGAATTCACACACCTCCATTCTATGACTTCACACACCTCAATTCTGTGACTTCACACAACTCCATTCTATGATTTCACACACCTCCATTCTATGACTTCACACACCTCCATTCTATGACTTCACACACCTCCTTATTGAGTTGACACACCTCCACTCTATGACTTCACACAACTCCATTCTGACTTCACACAACTCCATTCTGTGACTTCACACACCTCCATTCTATGACTTCACACACCTCCATTCTGTGACTTCACACACCTCCATTCTATGACTTCACACACCTCCATTCTGTGACTTCACACACCTACATTGTGACTTCACAGACCTCCATTCTATGAGTTCACACAAATGCATTCTGAATTCACACACCTCCATTTTATGACTTCACACACCTCAATTCTGTGACTTCACAGGACTCCATTCTATGATTTCACACACCTCAATTCTATGACTTCACACACCTCCATTCTATGATTTCATACACCTCCATTCTATGAATTCACACAACTCCATTCTGACTTCACACACCTCCTTTCTGAGTTGACACACCTCCATTCTATGACTTCACACACCTCCATTCTGACTTCACACACGTCCATTCTATGACTTCACAGACTTCCATTCTGTGACTTCAAAAACCTCCATTCTATGACTTCACACACCTCCATTGTGACTTCACACACCATCATTCTATGTTCACGCACCGCCTTTCTGACTTCACTCACCTCCATTCTGTGACTTCACACAGCTCCATTCTGACTTCACAGAGCTCCATTCTATGACTTCGCAGACATCTATTCTTACTTCACACACCTCCATTCTATGACTTCACACACCTCCATTCTATGACTTCACACATCTCCATTCTATTACTTCACACACATGTATTATGTGACTTCACACACCTCCATTCTGAGTTCACACACCTCCACTCTTTGACTTAACACACTTCCATTCTGTGACTTCACACTCCTCCATTCTGAGTTCACACACCTCCATTCTGTGAATTCACACACCTCCATTCTGACTTCACACAGCTCCATTCTATGACTTCACACACCTCCATTCTGTGACTTCACACACCTCCATTCTATGACTTAACACACCTTCATTCTTACTTAACAAACATCCATTCTATGACTTCACACACCTCCATTCTATGACTTCACACACCTCCATTCTATGACTTCACACACCTACATTCTGTGACTTCACACACCTGAATTCTGTGACTTCACACACCTCCATTATGACTTCACACACATCCATTCTATGACTTCACACACCTCCATTCTATGACTTCACACACCTCCATTCTGTGACTTCACACACCTCCATTCTAAGTTCACACACCTCCATTCTGTGATTTCACACACCTCCAATCTGACTTCACACAGCTCCATTCTATGACTTCACACACCTCCATTCTGTGACTTCACACACCACCATTGTTTGACTTCACACACCTATATTCTTGGACTTCACACACCTCCATTCCATGACTTCACACATCTCCATTTTATGAGTTCACACACCTCCATTTTCACTTCACACACCTCCATTCTATGACTTCACACACATACATTCTACTTCAGAAACATCCATTCTATGACTTCACACACCTCCATTCTATGACTTCACAAACCTCCATTCTGTGACTTCACACACCTCCATTCTGAGTTCACACACCTCAATTCCGTGACTTCACACACCTCAATTCTCACTTCACACACCTCCATTCTATGACTTCACACAATTCCATTCTACGACTTCACACACCTCCATTCTTTGACTTCACACACCTCCATTGTGAGTTCACACACCTCCATTCTGTGACTTCACACACCTCCATTCTGTGACTTCACACACCTCCATTCTGTGACTTCACACACCTCCATTCTACGATTTCTCACACCTCCATTCTATTAATTCACACACCTCCATTCTGTGACTCTCCACAACTCCATTCTATGACTTCCCACACCTCCATTCTGTGACTTCACACACCTCCATTCTGAGTTCACAAACCTCCATTCTGTGACTGAAGGCATCTTCATTCTGTGACTTCACACACCTCTATTCTATGAGTTCACACCCCACCAATCTGTGACTTCACACTCCTCCATTCTATAACTTCACACACCTCCATTGTGACTTCCCACACCTCCAATCTGAGTTCACACACCTCCCTTCTGACTTCACACACTTCCATTCTATGACTTCACACACCTCCGTTCTGTGACTTCACACACCTCAATTCTGTGACTTCACTCGCCTCCATTATGACTTCACACACCTCCATTCTATGACTTCACACACATCCATTCTATGACTTCACACACCTAGATTCTGTGACTTCACACACCTCCATTCTGAGTTCACACACCTCCACTCTTTGACTTAACACACCTCCATTCTGTGACTTCACACACCTCCATTCTGAGTTCACACACCTCCATTCTGTGAATTCACACACCTCCATTCTGACTTCACGCAGCTCCATTCTATGACTTCACACACCTCCATTCTGTGCCTTCACACACCTCCATTCTATGACTTAACACACCTTCATTCTTACTTAACAAACATCCATTCTATGACTTCACACACCTCCATTCTATGACTTCACACACCTCCATTCTATGACTTCACACACCTCCATTCTGTGACTTCACACACCTCAATTCTGTGACTTCACACACCTCCATTATGACTTCACACACATCCATTCTATGACTTCACACACCTCCATTGTATGACTTCACACACCTCCATTCTGTGACTTCACACACCTCCATTCTAAGTTCACACACCTCCATTCTGTGATTTCACACACCTCCATTCTATGACTTCACACACCTCCATTGTGACTTCACACACCTCCATTCTATGAGTTCACACACCTCCATTCTGACTTCACACACCTCCATTATATGACTTCACACACCTCCATTCTGACTTCACACACCTTCATTCTATGACTTCACACAACTCCATTCTGACTTCACACACCTCCATTCTCTGACTTCACACACCTCCATTATATGACTTCACACAACTCCATTCTGTGACTTCACACAACTCCATTCTATGACTTCACACACCTCCATTCTGTGACTTCACACACCTACATTGTGACTTCACAGACCTCCATTCTATGAGTTCACACAAATGCATTCTGAATTCACACACCTCCATTTTATGACTTCACACACCTCAATTCTGTGACTTCACACAACTCCATTCTATGATTTCACACACCTCCATTCTATGACTTCACACACCTCCATTCTATTACTTCACACACCTCCTTTCTGAGTTGACACACCTCCACTCTATGACTTCACACAACTCCATTCTGACTTCACACACCTCCATTCTGTGACCTCACACACCTCCATTCTATGACTTCACACACCTCCAATCTGTGACTTCACACACCTCCATTCTATGACTTCACACACCTCCATTCTGTGACTTCACACACCTACATTGTGACTTCACAGACCTCCATTCTATGAGTTTACACAAATGCATTCTGAATTCACACACCTCCATTTTATGACTTCACACACCTCAATTCTGTGACTTCACAGGACTCCATTCTATGATTTCACACACCTCAATTCTATGACTTCACACACCTCCATTCTATGATTTCACACACCTCCATTCTATGAATTCACACAACTCCATTCTGACTTCACACACCTCCTTTCTGAGTTCACACACCTCCATTCTATGACTTCACACACCTCCAATCTGACTTCACACACCTCCATTCTATGACTTCACACACTTCCATTCTGTGACTTCAAAAACCTCCATTCTATGACTTCACACACCTCCATTGTGACTTCACACACCATCATTCTATGTTCACGCACCGCCTTTCTGACTTCACTCACCTCCATTCTATGACTTCACACAGCTCCATTCTGACTTCACACAGCTCCATTCTATGACTTCGCAGACATCTATTCTTACTTCACACACCTCCATTCTGTGACTTCACACACCTCCATTCTGAGTTCACACACCTCCATTCTCTGACGTCAAACACCTCCATTCTGTGACTTCACACACCTCCATTCTATGACTTCACACACCTCCATTCTATGACTTCACACATCTCCATTCTATTACTTCACACACATATATTATGTGACTTCACACACCTCCATTCTGAGTTCACACACCTCCACTCTTTGCCTTAACACACTTCCATTCTGTGACTTCACACTCCTCCATTCTGAGTTCACACACCTCCATTCTGTGAATTCACACACCTCCATTCTGACTTCACACAGCTCCATTCTATGACTTCACACACCTCCATTCTGTGACTTCACACACCTCCATTCTATGACTTAACACACCTTCATTCTTACTTAACAAACATCCATTCTATGACTTCACACACCTCCATTCTATGACTTCACACACCTCCATTCTATGACTTCACACATCTCCATTCTGTGACTTCACACACCTCAATTCTGTGACTTCACACACCTCCATTATGACTTCACACACATCCATTCTATGACTTCACACACCTCCATTCTATGACTTCACACACCTCCATTCTGTGACTTCACACACCTCCATTCTAAGTTCACACACCTCCATTCTGTGATTTCACACACCTCCAATCTGACTTCACACAGCTCCATTCTATGACTTCACACACCTCCATTCTGTGACTTCACACACCTCCATTATATGACTTCACACACCTCCATTATATGACTTCACACACCTCCATTCTGTGACTTCACACACCTCCATTCTATGACTTCACACACCTCCATTCTGTGACTTCACACAACTACATTGTGACTTCACAGACCTCCATTCTATGAGTTCACACAAATGCATTCTGAATTCACACACCTCTATTCTATGACTTCACACACCTCCATTCTGACTTCACACACCTCCATTCTGACTTCACACAGTTCAATTCTGTGACTTCACACAACTCCATTCTATGACTTCACACACCTCCATTCTGTGACTTCACACACCTCAATTGTGACTTCACACACCTCCATTACATGAGTTCACACACCTCCATTCTGACTTCACACACCTCCATTCTGTGACTTCACACACCTCCATTCTGACTTCACACACCTCCATTCTATGACTTCACACAACTCCATTCTGACTTCACACACCTCCATACTGTGACTTCACACACCTCCATTCCATGAATTCACACACCTCCATTTGATGACTTCACACACCTCCAATCTTTGACTTCACACACCTCCATTCTATGAGTTCACACACCTCCATTTGTGACTCTACACAACACCTTTTTGACTTCACACACCTCCATTCTGTGATTTCACACACCTCCATTCTGTGACTTCACACACCTTTATTGTTTGACTTCACACACCTCCATTCTTTGACTTCACACACCTCCATTCCATGACTTTACACACCTCCATTCTATGAGTTCACACACCTCCATTCTATGAGTTCACACACCTCCATTTTGACTTCACACACCTCCATTCTATGACTTCACACACCTTCATTCTTACTTCAGAAACATCCATTCTATGACTTCACGCACTTCCATTCTATGACTTCACACTCCTCATTTCTGAGTTGACACACCTCCATTCTGTGATTTCACACACCTCCAATTTGACTTCACACACCCCCATTCTATGACTTCACACACCCCCATTGTGACTTCACACACTCCATTCTATGAGTTCACACACCTCCATTTTGACTTCACACACCTCCATTCTGTGACTTCACACACCTCCATTTTGACTTCACATACTTCAATTCTTTGACTTAACACACCTGCATTCTCTGACTTCACCCACCACCATTGTTTGCCTTCACACACCTATATTCTTGGACTTCACACACCTCCATTCCATGACTTCACACATCTCCATTTTATGAGTTCACACACCTCCATTTTGACTTCACACTCCTCCATTCTATGACTTCACACACATACATTCTACATCAGAAACATCCATTCTATGACTTCACACACCTCCATTCTATGACTTCACAAACCTCCATTCTGTGACTTCACACACCTCCCTTCTGAGTTCACACACCTCAATTCCGTGACTTCACACACCTCAATTCTCACTTCACACACCTCCATTCTATGACTTCACACAATTCCATTCTACGACTTCACACACCTCCATTCTTTGACTTCACACACCTCCATTGTGAGTTCACACACCTCCATTCTGTGACTTCACACACCTCCATTCTGTGACTTCACACACCTCCATTCTGTGACTTCACACACCTCCATTCTATGATTTCTCACAGCTCCATTCTATTAATTCACACACCTCCATTCTGTGACTTCACACAACTTCATTCTATGACTTCCCACACCTCCATTCTGTGACTTCACACACCTCCATTCTGAGTTCACAAATCTCCATTCTGTGACTTAAGGCACCGTCATTCTGTGACTTCACACACCTCCATTCTATGAGTTCACACCCCTCCATTCTGTGACTTCACACACCTCCATTCTATAACTTCACACACCTCCATTGTGACTTCCCACACCTCCAATCTGAGTTCACACACCTCCCTTCTGACTTCACACACTTCCATTCTATGACTTCACACACCTCCAATCTGTGACTGCACAAACCTCAATTCTGTGACTTCACACGCCTCCATTATGACTTCACACACCTCCATTCTATGACTTCACACACCTCCATTCTATGACTTCACACGCCTAGATTCTGTGACTTCACACACCTCCATTCTGAGTTCACACACCTCCATTCTGTGACTTAACACGCCTCCATTCTGTGACGTCACACACCTCCATTCTGAGTTCACACACCTCCATTCTATGTCTTCACACACCTCCATTCTGACTTCACACAGCTCCATTCTATGACTTCACACACCTCCATTCTGTGCCTTCACACAACTCCATTCTATGACTTAACACACCTTCATTCTTACTTAACAAACATACATTCTAAGACTTCACACACCTCCATTCTATGACTTCACACACCTCCATTCTGTGACTTCACACACCTCAATTCTGTGACTTCACACACCGACATTATGACTTCACAAACATCCATTCTGTGACTTCACACACCTCCATTCTATGACTTCACACACCTCAATTCTGTGACTTCACACACCTCCATTCTGAGTTCACACACCTCCATTCTGTGATTTCACACACCTCCTATCTGACTTCACACAGCTCCATTCTATGACTTCACACACCTCTATTCTGTGACTGCACACACCTCCATTCTGAGTTCAAACACCTCCGTTCTGTGACTTAACACACCTCCATTCTGTGACTTCACACACCTCCAATCTGACTTCACACAGCTCTATTCTATGACTTCACACACCTCCATTCTTTGACTTCACACATCCATTATGACTTCACACACATTCATTCTATGACTTCACACACCTGCATTCTATGACTTCACACACCTTCATTCTTACTTCAGAAACATCCATTCTATGACTTCACGCACTTCCATTCTATGACTTCACACACCTCATTTCTGAGTTGACACACCTCCATTCTGTGATTTCACACACCTCCAATTTGACCTCACACACCCCCATTCTATGACTTCACACAGCCCCATTGTGACTTCACACACTCCATTCTATGAGTTCACACACCTCCAATCTGACTTCACACACCTCCATTCTATGACTTCACACAGCTGCATTCTGACTTCAGACACCTCCATTTGTGACTTCACACACCACAATTTTGACTTCAAACACCTTCATTCTGTGACTTCACACACCTCCATTCTGTGACTTCACACACCTCCATTTTGACTTCACACACTTCCATTCTTTGACTTAACACACCTGCATTCTGTGACTTCACACAGCACCATTGTTTGACTTCACACACCTATATTCTTGGACTTCACACACCTCCATTCCATGACTTCACACATCTCCATTTTATGAGTTCACACACCTCCATTTTGACTTCACACACCTCCATTCTATGACTTCACACACCTCCATTCTATGACTTCACAAACCTCCATTCTGTGACTTCACACACCTCCATTCTGAGTTCACATACCTCAATTCCGTGACTTCACACACCTCCATTCTGTGACTTCACACACCTCCATTCTGGGACTTCACACACCTCCATTCTGTGACTTCACACACCTCCATTCTATGATTTCTCACACCTCCATTCTATTAATTCACACACCTCCATTCTGTGACTGCACACAACTCCATTCTATAACTTCCCACACCTCCATTCTGTGACTTCACACGCCTCCATTCTGATATCACAAACCTCGATTCTGTGACTTAACGCACCTTCATTCTGTGACTTCACACACCTCCATTCTATGACTTCACACACTTCCATTCTATGATTTCACACACCTCCATTCTATGACTTCACACACCTCCAGTCTTTGACTTCACACCCCTCCATTCTGTGACTTCAAACACCCCCATTCTATAACTTCACACACCTCCATTGTGACTTCCCACACCTCCAATCTGAGTTCACACACCTCCGTTCTGGCATCACACAGCTCCATAAAATAACTTCACACGCCTCCATTCTGTGACTTCGCACACCTCCATTCTGACTTCACACAGCTCCATTCTCTGACTTCCCACACCTCCATTCTATGATTTCACACACCTCCATTCTATGACTTCACACACCTCCATTTTGTGACTTCACACACCTCCATTCTGAGTTCCAACACCTCCGTTCTGTGACTTAACACACCTCCATTTTGTGACTTCACACACCTCCATTCTGAGTTCACACACCTCCATTCTGTGACTTCACAGACCTACATTCTGACTTCACACAGCTCCATTCTATGACTTCACACACCTCCATTCTGTGCCTTCACACACCTCCATTCTATGACTTAACACACCTTCATTCTTACTTAACAAGCATCCATTCTATGACTTCACACACCTCCATTCTATGACTTCACACACCTCCATTCTATGACTTCACACACCTCCATTCTGTGACTTCACACACATCAATTGTGACTAAACACACCTCCATTCCATGAGTTCACACACCTCCATTCTGACTTCACACACCTCCATTCTATGACTTCACAAACCTCCATTCTGTGACTTCACACACCTCCCTTCTGAGTTCACACACCTCAATTCCGTGACTTCACACACCTCAATTCTCACTTCACACACCTCCATTCTATGACTTCACACAATTCCATTCTATGACTTCACACACCTCCATTCTTTGACTTCACACACATCCATTGTGAGTTCTCACACCTCCATTCTGTGACTTCACACACCTCCATTCTGTGACTTCACACACCTCCATTCTGTGACTTCACACACCTCCATTCTATGATTTCTCACACCTCTATTCTATTAATTCACAAACCTCCATTCTGTGACTTCACACAACTCCATTCTATGACTTCCCACACCTCCATTCTGTGACTTCACACACCTCCATTCTGAGTTCACAAATCTCTACTCTGTGACTTAAGGCACCGTCATTCTGTGACTTCACACACCTCCATTCTATGAGTTCACACCCCTCCATTCTGTGACTTCAAACACCTCCATTCTATAACTTCACACACCTCCATTGTGACTTCCCACACCTCCAATCTGAGTTCACACACCTCCCTTCTGACTTCACACACTTCCATTCTATGACTTCACACACCTCCATTCTGTGACTGCACAAACCTCAATTCTGTGACTTCACACGCCTCCATTATGACTTCACACACCTCCATTCTATGACTTCACACACCTCCATTCTATGACTTCACACGCCTAGATTCTGTGACTTCACACACCTCCATTCTGAGTTCACACACCTCCATTCTGTGACTTAACACGCCTCCATTCTGTGACGTCACACACCTCCATTCTGAGTTCACACACCTCCATTCTATGTCTTCACACACCTCCATTCTGACTTCACACAGCTCCATTCTATGACTTCACACACCTCCATTCTGTGCCTTCACACAACTCCATTCTATGACTTAACACACCTTCATTCTTACTTAACAAACATACATTCTAAGACTTCACACACCTCCATTCTATGACTTCACACACCTCCATTCTGTGACTTCACACACCTCAATTCTGTGACTTCACACAAAGCCATTTTGACTTCACAAACATCCATTCTGTGACTTCACACACCTACATTCTATGACTTCACACACCTCAATTCTGTGACTTCACACACCTCCATTCTGAGTTCACACACCTCCATTCTGTGATTTCACACACCTCCTATCTGACTTCACACAGCTCCATTCTATGACTTCACACACCTCCATTCTGTGACTGCACACACCTCCATTCTGAGTTCAAACACCTCCGTTCTGTGACTTAACACACCTCCATTCTGTGACTTCACACACCTCCAATCTGACTTCACACAGCTCTATTCTATGACTTCACACACCTCCATTCTTTGACTTCACACATCCATTATGACTTCACACACATCCATTCTATGACTTCACACACCTGCATTCTATGACTTCACACACCTTCATTCTTACTTCAGAAACATCCATTCTATGACTTCACGCACTTCCATTCTATGACTTCACACACCTCATTTCTGAGTTGACACACCTCCATTCTGTGATTTCACACACCTCCAATTTGACCTCAAACACCCCCATTCTATGACTTCACACAGCCCCATTGTGACTTCACACACTCCATTCTATGAGTTCACACACCTCCAATCTGACTTCACACACCTCCATTCTATGACTTCACACAGCTGCATTCTGACTTCAGACACCTCCATTTGTGACTTCACACACCACAATTTTGACTTCAAACACCTTCATTCTGTGACTTCACACACCTCCATTCTGTGACTTCACACACCTCCATTTTGACTTCACACACTTCCATTCTTTGACTTAACACACCTGCATTCTGTGACTTCACACAGCACCATTGTTTGACTTCACACACCTATATTCTTGGACTTCACACACCTCCATTCCATGACTTCACACATCTCCATTTTATGAGTTCACACACCTCCATTTTGACTTCACACACCTCCATTCTATGACTTCACACACCTCCATTCTATGACTTCACAAACCTCCATTCTGTGACTTCACACACCTCCATTCTGAGTTCACATACCTCAATTCCGTGACTTCACACACCTCCATTCTTTGACTTCACACACCTCCATTCTGGGACTTCACACACCTCCATTCTGTGACTTCACACACCTCCATTCTATGATTTCTCACACCTCCATTCTATTAATTCACACACCTCCATTCTGTGACTGCACACAACTCCATTCTATAACTTCCCACACCTCCATTCTGTGACTTCACACGCCTCCATTCTGATATCACAAACCTCGATTCTGTGACTTAACGCACCTTCATTCTGTGACTTCACACACCTCCATTCTATGACTTCACACACTTCCATTCTATGATTTCACACACCTCCATTCTATGACTTCACACACCTCCAGTCTTTGACTTCACACCCCTCCATTCTGTGACTTCAAACACCCCCATTCTATAACTTCACACACCTCCATTGTGACTTCCCACACCTCCAATCTGAGTTCACACACCTCCGTTCTGGCATCACACAGCTCCATAAAATAACTTCACACGCCTCCATTCTGTGACTTCGCACACCTCCATTCTGACTTCACACAGCTCCATTCTCTGACTTCCCACACCTCCATTCTATGATTTCACACACCTCCATTCTATGACTTCACACACCTCCATTTTGTGACTTCACACACCTCCATTCTGAGTTCCAACACCTCCGTTCTGTGACTTAACACACCTCCATTTTGTGACTTCACACACCTCCATTCTGAGTTCACACACCTCCATTCTGTGACTTCACAGACCTACATTCTGACTTCACACAGCTCCATTCTATGACTTCACACACCTCCATTCTGTGCCTTCACACACCTCCATTCTATGACTTAACACACCTTCATTCTTACTTAACAAGCATCCATTCTATGACTTCACACACCTCCATTCTATGACTTCACACACCTCCATTCTATGACTTCACACACCTCCATTCTGTGACTTCACACACATCAATTGTGACTAAACACACCTCCATTCCATGAGTTCACACACCTCCATTCTGACTTCACACACCTCCATTCTATGACTTCACAAACCTCCATTCTGTGACTTCACACACCTCCCTTCTGAGTTCACACACCTCAATTCCGTGACTTCACACACCTCAATTCTCACTTCACACACCTCCATTCTATGACTTCACACAATTCCATTCTATGACTTCACACACCTCCATTCTTTGACTTCACACACATCCATTGTGAGTTCTCACACCTCCATTCTGTGACTTCACACACCTCCATTCTGTGACTTCACACACCTCCATTCTGTGACTTCACACACCTCCATTCTATGATTTCTCACACCTCTATTCTATTAATTCACAAACCTCCATTCTGTGACTTCACACAACTCCATTCTATGACTTCCCACACCTCCATTCTGTGACTTCACACACCTCCATTCTGAGTTCACAAATCTCTACTCTGTGACTTAAGGCACCGTCATTCTGTGACTTCACACACCTCCATTCTATGAGTTCACACCCCTCCATTCTGTGACTTCAAACACCTCCATTCTATAACTTCACACACCTCCATTGTGACTTCCCACACCTCCAATCTGAGTTCACACACCTCCCTTCTGACTTCACACACTTCCATTCTATGACTTCACACACCTCCATTCTGTGACTGCACAAACCTCAATTCTGTGACTTCACACGCCTCCATTATGACTTCACACACCTCCATTCTATGACTTCACACACCTCCATTCTATGACTTCACACGCCTAGATTCTGTGACTTCACACACCTCCATTCTGAGTTCACACACCTCCATTCTGTGACTTAACACGCCTCCATTCTGTGACGTCACACACCTCCATTCTGAGTTCACACACCTCCATTCTATGTCTTCACACACCTCCATTCTGACTTCACACAGCTCCATTCTATGACTTCACACACCTCCATTCTGTGCCTTCACACAACTCCATTCTATGACTTAACACACCTTCATTCTTACTTAACAAACATACATTCTAAGACTTCACACACCTCCATTCTATGACTTCACACACCTCCATTCTGTGACTTCACACACCTCAATTCTGTGACTTCACACAAAGCCATTTTGACTTCACAAACATCCATTCTGTGACTTCACACACCTACATTCTATGACTTCACACACCTCAATTCTGTGACTTCACACACCTCCATTCTGAGTTCACACACCTCCATTCTGTGATTTCACACACCTCCTATCTGACTTCACACAGCTCCATTCTATGACTTCACACACCTCCATTCTGTGACTGCACACACCTCCATTCTGAGTTCAAACACCTCCGTTCTGTGACTTAACACACCTCCATTCTGTGACTTCACACACCTCCAATCTGACTTCACACAGCTCTATTCTATGACTTCACACACCTCCATTCTTTGACTTCACACATCCATTATGACTTCACACACATCCATTCTATGACTTCACACACCTGCATTCTATGACTTCACACACCTTCATTCTTACTTCAGAAACATCCATTCTATGACTTCACGCACTTCCATTCTATGACTTCACACACCTCATTTCTGAGTTGACACACCTCCATTCTGTGATTTCACACACCTCCAATTTGACCTCAAACACCCCCATTCTATGACTTCACACAGCCCCATTGTGACTTCACACACTCCATTCTATGAGTTCACACACCTCCAATCTGACTTCACACACCTCCATTCTATGACTTCACACAGCTGCATTCTGACTTCAGACACCTCCATTTGTGACTTCACACACCACAATTTTGACTTCAAACACCTTCATTCTGTGACTTCACACACCTCCATTCTGTGACTTCACACACCTCCATTTTGACTTCACACACTTCCATTCTTTGACTTAACACACCTGCATTCTGTGACTTCACACAGCACCATTGTTTGACTTCACACACCTATATTCTTGGACTTCACACACCTCCATTCCATGACTTCACACATCTCCATTTTATGAGTTCACACACCTCCATTTTGACTTCACACACCTCCATTCTATGACTTCACACACCTCCATTCTATGACTTCACAAACCTCCATTCTGTGACTTCACACACCTCCATTCTGAGTTCACATACCTCAATTCCGTGACTTCACACACCTCCATTCTTTGACTTCACACACCTCCATTCTGGGACTTCACACACCTCCATTCTGTGACTTCACACACCTCCATTCTATGATTTCTCACACCTCCATTCTATTAATTCACACACCTCCATTCTGTGACTGCACACAACTCCATTCTATAACTTCCCACACCTCCATTCTGTGACTTCACACGCCTCCATTCTGATATCACAAACCTCGATTCTGTGACTTAACGCACCTTCATTCTGTGACTTCACACACCTCCATTCTATGACTTCACACACTTCCATTCTATGATTTCACACACCTCCATTCTATGACTTCACACACCTCCAGTCTTTGACTTCACACCCCTCCATTCTGTGACTTCAAACACCCCCATTCTATAACTTCATACACCTCCATTGTGACTTCCCACACCTCCAATCTGAGTTCACACACCTCCGTTCTGGCATCACACAGCTCCATAAAATAACTTCACACGCCTCCATTCTGTGACTTCGCACACCTCCATTCTGACTTCACACAGCTCCATTCTCTGACTTCCCACACCTCCATTCTATGATTTCACACACCTCCATTCTATGACTTCACACACCTCCATTTTGTGACTTCACACACCTCCATTCTGAGTTCCAACACCTCCGTTCTGTGACTTAACACACCTCCATTTTGTGACTTCACACACCTCCATTCTGAGTTCACACACCTCCATTCTGTGACTTCACAGACCTACATTCTGACTTCACACAGCTCCATTCTATGACTTCACACACCTCCATTCTGTGCCTTCACACACCTCCATTCTATGACTTAACACACCTTCATTCTTACTTAACAAGCATCCATTCTATGACTTCACACACCTCCATTCTATGACTTCACACACCTCCATTCTATGACTTCACACACCTCCATTCTGTGACTTCACACACATCAATTGTGACTAAACACACCTCCATTCCATGAGTTCACACACCTCCATTCTGACTTCACACACCTCCATTCTATGACTTCACAAACCTCCATTCTGTGACTTCACACACCTCCCTTCTGAGTTCACACACCTCAATTCCGTGACTTCACACACCTCAATTCTCACTTCACACACCTCCATTCTATGACTTCACACAATTCCATTCTATGACTTCACACACCTCCATTCTTTGACTTCACACACATCCATTGTGAGTTCTCACACCTCCATTCTGTGACTTCACACACCTCCATTCTGTGACTTCACACACCTCCATTCTGTGACTTCACACACCTCCATTCTATGATTTCTCACACCTCTATTCTATTAATTCACAAACCTCCATTCTGTGACTTCACACAACTCCATTCTATGACTTCCCACACCTCCATTCTGTGACTTCACACACCTCCATTCTGAGTTCACAAATCTCTACTCTGTGACTTAAGGCACCGTCATTCTGTGACTTCACACACCTCCATTCTATGAGTTCACACCCCTCCATTCTGTGACTTCAAACACCTCCATTCTATAACTTCACACACCTCCATTGTGACTTCCCACACCTCCAATCTGAGTTCACACACCTCCCTTCTGACTTCACACACTTCCATTCTATGACTTCACACACCTCCATTCTGTGACTGCACAAACCTCAATTCTGTGACTTCACACGCCTCCATTATGACTTCACACACCTCCATTCTATGACTTCACACACCTCCATTCTATGACTTCACACGCCTAGATTCTGTGACTTCACACACCTCCATTCTGAGTTCACACACCTCCATTCTGTGACTTAACACGCCTCCATTCTGTGACGTCACACACCTCCATTCTGAGTTCACACACCTCCATTCTATGTCTTCACACACCTCCATTCTGACTTCACACAGCTCCATTCTATGACTTCACACACCTCCATTCTGTGCCTTCACACAACTCCATTCTATGACTTAACACACCTTCATTCTTACTTAACAAACATACATTCTAAGACTTCACACACCTCCATTCTATGACTTCACACACCTCCATTCTGTGACTTCACACACCTCAATTCTGTGACTTCACACAAAGCCATTTTGACTTCACAAACATCCATTCTGTGACTTCACACACCTCCATTCTATGACTTCACACACCTCAATTCTGTGACTTCACACACCTCCATTCTGAGTTCACACACCTCCATTCTGTGATTTCACACACCTCCTATCTGACTTCACACAGCTCCATTCTATGACTTCACACACCTCCATTCTGTGACTGCACACACCTCCATTCTGAGTTCAAACACCTCCGTTCTGTGACTTAACACACCTCCATTCTGTGACTTCACACACCTCCAATCTGACTTCACACAGCTCTATTCTATGACTTCACACACCTCCATTCTTTGACTTCACACATCCATTATGACTTCACACACATCCATTCTATGACTTCACACACCTGCATTCTATGACTTCACACACCTTCATTCTTACTTCAGAAACATCCATTCTATGACTTCACGCACTTCCATTCTATGACTTCACACACCTCATTTCTGAGTTGACACACCTCCATTCTGTGATTTCACACACCTCCAATTTGACCTCACACACCCCCATTCTATGACTTCACACAGCCCCATTGTGACTTCACACACTCCATTCTATGAGTTCACACACCTCCAATCTGACTTCACACACCTCCATTCTATGACTTCACACAGCTGCATTCTGACTTCAGACACCTCCATTTGTGACTTCACACACCACAATTTTGACTTCAAACACCTTCATTCTGTGACTTCACACACCTCCATTCTGTGACTTCACACACCTCCATTTTGACTTCACACACTTCCATTCTTTGACTTAACACACCTGCATTCTGTGACTTCACACAGCACCATTGTTTGACTTCACACACCTATATTCTTGGACTTCACACACCTCCATTCCATGACTTCACACATCTCCATTTTATGAGTTCACACACCTCCATTTTGACTTCACACACCTCCATTCTATGACTTCACACACCTCCATTCTATGACTTCACAAACCTCCATTCTGTGACTTCACACACCTCCATTCTGAGTTCACATACCTCAATTCCGTGACTTCACACACCTCCATTCTGTGACTTCACACACCTCCATTCTGGGACTTCAAACACCTCCATTCTGGGACTTCACACACCTCCATTCTGTGACTTCACACACCTCCATTCTATGATTTCTCACACCTCCATTCTATTAATTCACACACCTCCATTCTGTGACTGCACACAACTCCATTCTATAACTTCCCACACCTCCATTCTGTGACTTCACACGCCTCCATTCTGATATCACAAACCTCGATTCTGTGACTTAACGCACCTTCATTCTGTGACTTCACACACCTCCATTCTATGACTTCACACACTTCCATTCTATGATTTCACACACCTCCATTCTATGACTTCACACACCTCCAGTCTTTGACTTCACACCCCTCCATTCTGTGACTTCAAACACCCCCATTCTATAACTTCATACACCTCCATTGTGACTTCCCACACCTCCAATCTGAGTTCACACACCTCCGTTCTGGCATCACACAGCTCCATAAAATAACTTCACACGCCTCCATTCTGTGACTTCGCACACCTCCATTCTGACTTCACACAGCTCCATTCTCTGACTTCCCACACCTCCATTCTATGATTTCACACACCTCCATTCTATGACTTCACACACCTCCATTTTGTGACTTCACACACCTCCATTCTGAGTTCCAACACCTCCGTTCTGTGACTTAACACACCTCCATTTTGTGACTTCACACACCTCCATTCTGAGTTCACACACCTCCATTCTGTGACTTCACAGACCTACATTCTGACTTCACACAGCTCCATTCTATGACTTCACACACCTCCATTCTGTGCCTTCACACACCTCCATTCTATGACTTAACACACCTTCATTCTTACTTAACAAGCATCCATTCTATGACTTCACACACCTCCATTCTATGACTTCACACACCTCCATTCTATGACTTCACACACCTCCATTCTGTGACTTCACACACATCAATTGTGACTAAACACACCTCCATTCCATGAGTTCACACACCTCCATTCTGACTTCACACACCTCCATTCTATGACTTCACAAACCTCCATTCTGTGACTTCACACACCTCCCTTCTGAGTTCACACACCTCAATTCCGTGACTTCACACACCTCAATTCTCACTTCACACACCTCCATTCTATGACTTCACACAATTCCATTCTATGACTTCACACACCTCCATTCTTTGACTTCACACACATCCATTGTGAGTTCTCACACCTCCATTCTGTGACTTCACACACCTCCATTCTGTGACTTCACACACCTCCATTCTGTGACTTCACACACCTCCATTCTATGATTTCTCACACCTCTATTCTATTAATTCACAAACCTCCATTCTGTGACTTCACACAACTCCATTCTATGACTTCCCACACCTCCATTCTGTGACTTCACACACCTCCATTCTGAGTTCACAAATCTCTACTCTGTGACTTAAGGCACCGTCATTCTGTGACTTCACACACCTCCATTCTATGAGTTCACACCCCTCCATTCTGTGACTTCAAACACCTCCATTCTATAACTTCACACACCTCCATTGTGACTTCCCACACCTCCAATCTGAGTTCACACACCTCCCTTCTGACTTCACACACTTCCATTCTATGACTTCACACACCTCCATTCTGTGACTGCACAAACCTCAATTCTGTGACTTCACACGCCTCCATTATGACTTCACACACCTCCATTCTATGACTTCACACACCTCCATTCTATGACTTCACACGCCTAGATTCTGTGACTTCACACACCTCCATTCTGAGTTCACACACCTCCATTCTGTGACTTAACACGCCTCCATTCTGTGACGTCACACACCTCCATTCTGAGTTCACACACCTCCATTCTATGTCTTCACACACCTCCATTCTGACTTCACACAGCTCCATTCTATGACTTCACACACCTCCATTCTGTGCCTTCACACAACTCCATTCTATGACTTAACACACCTTCATTCTTACTTAACAAACATACATTCTAAGACTTCACACACCTCCATTCTATGACTTCACACACCTCCATTCTGTGACTTCACACACCTCAATTCTGTGACTTCACACAAAGCCATTTTGACTTCACAAACATCCATTCTGTGACTTCACACACCTCCATTCTATGACTTCACACACCTCAATTCTGTGACTTCACACACCTCCATTCTGAGTTCACACACCTCCATTCTGTGATTTCACACACCTCCTATCTGACTTCACACAGCTCCATTCTATGACTTCACACACCTCCATTCTGTGACTGCACACACCTCCATTCTGAGTTCAAACACCTCCGTTCTGTGACTTAACACACCTCCATTCTGTGACTTCACACACCTCCAATCTGACTTCACACAGCTCTATTCTATGACTTCACACACCTCCATTCTTTGACTTCACACATCCATTATGACTTCACACACATCCATTCTATGACTTCACACACCTGCATTCTATGACTTCACACACCTTCATTCTTACTTCAGAAACATCCATTCTATGACTTCACGCACTTCCATTCTATGACTTCACACACCTCATTTCTGAGTTGACACACCTCCATTCTGTGATTTCACACACCTCCAATTTGACCTCACACACCCCCATTCTATGACTTCACACAGCCCCATTGTGACTTCACACACTCCATTCTATGAGTTCACACACCTCCAATCTGACTTCACACACCTCCATTCTATGACTTCACACAGCTGCATTCTGACTTCAGACACCTCCATTTGTGACTTCACACACCACAATTTTGACTTCAAACACCTTCATTCTGTGACTTCACACACCTCCATTCTGTGACTTCACACACCTCCATTTTGACTTCACACACTTCCATTCTTTGACTTAACACACCTGCATTCTGTGACTTCACACAGCACCATTGTTTGACTTCACACACCTATATTCTTGGACTTCACACACCTCCATTCCATGACTTCACACATCTCCATTTTATGAGTTCACACACCTCCATTTTGACTTCACACACCTCCATTCTATGACTTCACACACCTCCATTCTATGACTTCACAAACCTCCATTCTGTGACTTCACACACCTCCATTCTGAGTTCACATACCTCAATTCCGTGACTTCACACACCTCCATTCTGTGACTTCACACACCTCCATTCTGGGACTTCAAACACCTCCATTCTGGGACTTCACACACCTCCATTCTGTGACTTCACACACCTCCATTCTATGATTTCTCACACCTCCATTCTATTAATTCACACACCTCCATTCTGTGACTGCACACAACTCCATTCTATAACTTCCCACACCTCCATTCTGTGACTTCACACGCCTCCATTCTGATATCACAAACCTCGATTCTGTGACTTAACGCACCTTCATTCTGTGACTTCACACACCTCCATTCTATGACTTCACACACTTCCATTCTATGATTTCACACACCTCCATTCTATGACTTCACACACCTCCAGTCTTTGACTTCACACCCCTCCATTCTGTGACTTCAAACACCCCCATTCTATAACTTCACACACCTCCATTGTGACTTCCCACACCTCCAATCTGAGTTCACACACCTCCGTTCTGGCATCACACAGCTCCATAAAATAACTTCACACGCCTCCATTCTGTGACTTCGCACACCTCCATTCTGACTTCACACAGCTCCATTCTCTGACTTCCCACACCTCCATTCTATGATTTCACACACCTCCATTCTATGACTTCACACACCTCCATTCTGTGACTTCACACACCTCCATTCTGAGTTCCAACACCTCCGTTCTGTGACTTAACACACCTCCATTTTGTGACTTCACACACCTCCATTCTGAGTTCACACACCTCCATTCTGTGACTTCACAGACCTACATTCTGACTTCACACAGCTCCATTCTATGACTTCACACACCTCCATTCTGTGCCTTCACACACCTCCATTCTATGACTTAACACACCTTCATTCTTACTTAACAAGCATCCATTCTATGACTTCACACACCTCCATTCTATGACTTCACACACCTCCATTCTATGACTTCACACACCTCCATTCTGTGACTTCACACACATCAATTGTGACTAAACACACCTCCATTCCATGAGTTCACACACCTCCATTCTGACTTCACACACCTCCATTCTATGACTTCACAAACCTCCATTCTGTGACTTCACACACCTCCCTTCTGAGTTCACACACCTCAATTCCGTGACTTCACACACCTCAATTCTCACTTCACACACCTCCATTCTATGACTTCACACAATTCCATTCTATGACTTCACACACCTCCATTCTTTGACTTCACACACATCCATTGTGAGTTCTCACACCTCCATTCTGTGACTTCACACACCTCCATTCTGTGACTTCACACACCTCCATTCTGTGACTTCACACACCTCCATTCTATGATTTCTCACACCTCCATTCTATTAATTCACAAACCTCCATTCTGTGACTTCACACAACTCCATTCTATGACTTCCCACACCTCCATTCTGTGACTTCACACACCTCCATTCTGAGTTCACAAATCTCTATTCTGTGACTTAAGGCACCGTCATTCTGTGACTTCACACACCTCCATTCTATGAGTTCACACCCCTCCATTCTGTGACTTCAAACACCTCCATTCTATAACTTCACACACCTCCATTGTGACTTCCCACACCTCCAATCTGAGTTCACACACCTCCCTTCTGACTTCACACACTTCCATTCTATGACTTCACACACCTCCATTCTGTGACTGCACAAACCTCAATTCTGTGACTTCACACGCCTCCATTATGACTTCACACACCTCCATTCTATGACTTCACACACCTCCATTCTATGACTTCACACGCGTAGATTCTGTGACTTCACACACCTCCATTCTGAGTTCACACACCTCCATTCTGTGACTTAACACGCCTCCATTCTGTGACTTAACACACCTCCATTCTGAGTTCACACACCTCCATTCTATGTCTTCACACACCTCCATTCTGACTTCACACAGCTCCATTCTATGACTTCACACACCTCCATTCTGTGCCTTCACACAACTCCATTCTATGACTTAACACACCTTCATTCTTACTTAACAAACATACATTCTAAGACTTCACACACCTCCATTCTATGACTTCACACACCTCCATTCTGTGACTTCACACACCTCAATTCTGTGACTTCACACAAAGCCATTATGACTTCACAAACATCCATTCTGTGACTTCACACACCTACATTCTATGACTTCACACACCTCAATTCTGTGACTTCACACACCTCCATTCTGAGTTCACACACCTCCATTCTGTGATTTCACACACCTCCTATCTGACTTCACACAGCTCCATTCTATGACTTCACACACCTCCATTCTGTGACTGCACACACCTCCATTCTGAGTTCAAACACCTCCGTTCTGTGACTTAACACACCTCCATTCTGTGACTTCACACACCTCCAATCTGACTTCACACAGCTCTATTCTATGACTTCACACACCTCCATTCTTTGACTTCACACATCCATTATGACTTCACACACATCCATTCTATGACTTCACACACCTGCATTCTATGACTTCACACACCTTCATTCTTACTTCAGAAACATCCATTCTATGACTTCACGCACTTCCATTCTATGACTTCACACACCTCATTTCTGAGTTGACACACCTCCATTCTGTGATTTCACACACCTCCAATTTGACCTCACACACCCCCATTCTATGACTTCACACAGCCCCATTGTGACTTCACACACTCCATTCTATGAGTTCACACACCTCCAATCTGACTTCACACACCTCCATTCTATGACTTCACACAGCTGCATTCTGACTTCAGACACCTCCATTTGTGACTTCACACACCACAATTTTGACTTCAAACACCTTCATTCTGTGACTTCACACACCTCCATTCTGTGACTTCACACACCTCCATTTTGACTTCACACACTTCCATTCTTTGACTTAACACACCTGCATTCTGTGACTTCACACAGCACCATTGTTTGACTTCACACACCTATATTCTTGGACTTCACACACCTCCATTCCATGACTTCACACATCTCCATTTTATGAGTTCACACACCTCCATTTTGACTTCACACACCTCCATTCTATGACTTCACACACCTCCATTCTATGACTTCACAAACCTCCATTCTGTGACTTCACACACCTCCATTCTGAGTTCACATACCTAAATTCTGTGACTTCACACACCTCAATTCTCACTTCACACACCTCCATTCTTTGACTTCACACACCTCCATTGCGAGTTCACACACCTCCATTCTGTGACTTCACACACCTCCATTCTGGGACTTCACACACCTCCATTCTGTGACTTCACACACCTCCATTCTATGATTTCTCACACCTCCATTCTATTAATTCACACACCTCCATTCTGTGACTTCACACAACTCCATTCTATAACTTCCCACACCTCCATTCTGTGACTTCACACGCCTCCATTCTGATATCACAAACCTCGATTCTGTGACTTAACGCACCTTCATTCTGTGACTTCACACACCTCCATTCTATGACTTCACACACTTCCATTCTATGATTTCACACACCTCCATTCTATGACTTCACACACCTCCAGTCTTTGACTTCACACCCCTCCATTCTGTGACTTCAAACACCCCCATTCTATAACTTCACACACCTCCATTGTGACTTCCCACACCTCCAATCTGAGTTCACACACCTCCGTTCTGGCATCACACAGCTCCATAAAATAACTTCACACGCCTCCATTCTGTGACTTCGCACACCTCCATTCTGACTTCACACAGCTCCATTCTCTGACTTCCCACACCTCCATTCTATGATTTCACACACCTCCATTCTATGACTTCACACACCTCCATTCTGTGACTTCACACACCTCCATTCTGAGTTCCAACACCTCCGTTCTGTGACTTAACACACCTCCATTTTGTGACTTCACACACCTCCATTCTGAGTTCACACACCTCCATTCTGTGACTTCACAGACCTACATTCTGACTTCACACAGCTCCATTCTATGACTTCACACACCTCCATTCTGTGCCTTCACACACCTCCATTCTATGACTTAACACACCTTCATTCTTACTTAACAAACATCCATTCTATGACTTCACACACCTCCATTCTATGACTTCACACACCTCCATTCTATGACTTCACACACCTCCATTCTGTGACTTCACACACCTCAATTGTGACTAAACACACCTCCATTCCATGAGTTCACACACCTCCATTCTGACTTCACACACCTCCATTCTATGACTTCACACACCTCCATTCTGACTTCACACACCTCCATTCTATGACTTCACACAACTCCATTCTGACTTCACACACCTCCATTCTGTGACTTCACACACCTCCATTCCATGACTTCACTCACCTCCATTCTATGAGTTCACACACCTCCATTTGTGACTCTACACAACACCTTTTTGACTTCACACACCTCCATTCTGTGATTTCACACACCTCCATTCAGTGACTTCACACACCTTTATTGTTTGACTTCACACACCTCCATTCTTTGAGTTCACACACCTCCATTCATTGACTTCACACACCTCCACTGTATGAGTTCACACACCTCCATTCTATGAGTTCACACACCTCCATTTGACTTCACACACCTCCATTCTATGACTTCACACACCTTCATTCTTACTTCAGAAACATCCATTCTATGAATTCACGTACTTCCATTCTATGACTTCACTCTCCTCATTTCTATGTTGACACACCTCCATTCTGTGATTTCACACACCTCCAATTTGACTTCACACACCCCCATTCTATGACTTCACACATCCCCATTGTCACTTCACACACTCCATTCTATGAGTTCACACACCTCCATTCTGACTTCATATACCTCCATTCAATGAATTCACACAGCTGCATTCTGACTTCAGACACCTCCATTTGTGACTTCACACACCACAAATTTGACTTCAAACACCTTCATTCTGTGACTTCACACACCTCCATTCTGTGACTTCACACACCTCCATTTTTACTTCACACACTTCCATTCTTTGACTTAACACACCTGCATACTCTGACTTCACACACCACCATTGTTTGACTTCAGACACCTATATTCTTGGCCTTCACACACCTCCATTCCTTGACTTCACACATCTCCATTTTATGAGTTCACACACCTCCATTTTGACTTCACACAACTCCATTCTATGACTTCACACACATATATTCTACTTCAGAAACATCCATTCTATGACTTCACACACCCCCATTCTATGACTTCACACATCCCCATTGTCACTTCACACACTCCATTCTATGAGTTCACACACCTCCATTCTGACTTCATATACCTCCATTCAATGAATTCACACAGCTGCATTCTGACTTCAGACACCTCCATTTGTGACTTCACACACCACAAATTTGACTTCAAACACCTTCATTCTGTGACTTCACACAGCTGCAATCTGACTTCAGACACCTCCATTTGTGACTTCACACACCACAAATTTGACTTCAAACACCTTCATTCTGTGACTTCACACACCACCATTGTTTGACTTCACACACCTATATTCTTGGACTTCACACACCTCCATTCCTTGACTTCACACATCTCCATTTTATGAGTTCACACACCTCCATTTTGACTTCACACAACTCCATTCTATGACTTCACACACATACATTCTACTTCAGAAACATCCATTCTATGACTTCACACAACTCCATTCTATGACTTCACAAACCTCCATTCTGTGCCTTCACACACCTCCATTCTGAGTTCACACACCTCAATTCCGTGACTTCACACACCTCAATTCTCACTTCACACACCTCCATTCTATGATTTCACACAATTCCATTCTATGACTTCACACACCTCCATTCTTTGACTTCACACACCTCCATTGCGAGTTCACACACCTCCATTCTGTGACTTCACACACCTCCATTCTGGGACTTCACACACCTCCATTCTGTGACTTCACACACCTCCATTCTATGATTTCTCACACCTCCATTCTATTAATTCACACACCTCCATTCTGTGACTTCACACAACTCCATTCTATAACTTCCCACACCTCCATTCTGTGACTTCACACACCTCCATTCTGAGTTCACACACCTCGATTATGTGACTTAACGCACATTCATTCTGTGACTTCACACACCTCCATACTATGACTTCACACACCTCCATTCTATGATTTCACACACCTCCATTCTATGACTTCACACACCTCCAGTCTTTGACTACACACCCCTCCATTCTGTGACTTCAAACACCTCCATTCTATAACTTCACACACCTCCATTGTGACTTCCCACACCTCCAATCTGAGTTCACACACCTCCGTTCTGGCATCACACAGCTCCATAAAATAACTTCACACACCTCCATTCTGTGACCTTGCACACCTCCATTCTGACTTCACACAGCTCCATTCTCTGACTTCCCACACCTCCATTCTATGATTTCACACACCTCCATTCTATGACTTCACACACCTCCATTTTGTGACTTCACACACCTCCATTCTGAGTTCCAATACCTCCGTTCTGTGACTTAACACACCTCCATTCTGTGACTTCACACACCTCCATTCTGTGTTCACACACCTCCATTCTGTGACTTCACACACCTACATTCTGACTTCACACAGCTCCATTCTATGACTTCACACACCTCCATTCTGTGCCTTCACACACCTTCATTCTTAGTTATAAAACATCCATTCTATGACTTCACACACCTCCATTCTATGACTTCACACACCTCCATTCTATGACTTCACACACCTCCATTCTGTGACTTCACACACCTCAATTGTGACTTCACACACCTCCATTCCATGAGTTCACACACCTCCATTCTGATTTCACACACCTACATTCTATGACTTCACACACCTCCATTCTGACTTCACACACCTCCATTCTGTGACTTCACACACCTCCACTGTTTGACTTCACACACCTCCATTTTGACTTCACATAACTCCATTCTATGACTTCACACACCTTCATTCTTACTTCAGATATCTCCATTCTATGACTTCACAAACCTCCCTTCTCTGAATGCACACACCTCCATTCTGGGTTCACACACCTCCATTCTGTGACTTCACACACCTCCATTCAGTGACTTCACACACCTCCATTCTGTGCCTTCACACACTTCCATTCTATGACTTCACACACCTTCATTCTTACTTCACAAACATCCATTCTATTACTTCACACACTTCCATTCTATGACTTCACACACCTCCATTCTGTGACTTCACACACCTCCATTCTATGTCTTCACACACCTCCATTGTGAATTCACACACCTCCATTCTATGAGTTCACACACCTCCATTCTAACCTCACAGACCTCCATTCTAAGACTTCACACTCCGCCATTCTGACTTCACACTCCTCCATTCTGTGAATTCACAAAACTCCATTCTATGATTTCACACACCTCCATACTATGACTTCACATACCACCATCTATGACTTCACACACCTCCATTCTGAGTTCACACACCTCCATTCTTTGACTTCACATACCTCCATTCTGACTTCACACACCAATGTATGACTTCACACACCTCCATTCTGTAACTTCTCACACTTCCATTGTGACGTCACACACCTCCATTCTACGAGTTCACAAACCTCCATTTTATGACTTCACACACCTCCATTCTGACTTCACACACCTCCATTCTATGACTTCACAGACCTCGAATCTGTGACTTCACTCACCTCCACTCTATGACTTCACACTGCTCCATTCTATGACTTCCCACACCTCCTTTCTATGACTTCACCCACCTCTATTCTATGACTTCACACCTCCATTCTGAATTCAGATACCTCCATTCTGTGACTTCACACACCTCCATTCTATGACTTCACACACCTCCATTCTATGACTTCACACACCTTCATTCTTACTTCAGAAACATCCATTCTATGACCTCACACAACTCCATTCTATGACTTCACAAACCTCCATTCTGTGAATTCACACACCCCTATTCTGAGTTCACACAACTCCATTCGGTGACTTTACAAACCTCCATTCTTACTTCACCAACCTCCATTCTATGACTTCACACACTTCCATTCTATGACTTCACACACCTCCATTCTGTGACTTCTCATACCTCCATTCTGAGTTCACACACCTCCATTCTGTGACTTCACACACCTCCATTCCCTGACTTCACACACCTCCATTCTTACTTCACACACCTCCATTCTATGACTTCACACACTTCCATTCTAGGACTTCACACACCTCCATTCTGTGACTTCACACACCTCCATTCTGAGTTCACACACCTCCATTCTGTGACTTCACACACCTCCATTCCGTGACTTCACACACCTCCATTCTGTGACTTCACACACCTCCATTCTGTGACTTCACACACCTCAATTCTATGACTTCACACACCTCCATTCTATGACTTCACACACCTCCATTCTATGACTTCACACACCTCCATTCTGTGACTTCACACACCTCCATTCTATGACTTCACACACCTCCATTCTGTGACTGAAAACACCTCCATTCTATAACTTCACACACCTCCATTGTGACTTCACACACCTCCATTCTATGACTTCACACACCTCCATTCTGACTTCACAAACCTCCTTTCTATGACTTCACAGACTTCGAATCTATGACTTCACTCACCTCCACTCTATGACTTCACACTTCTCCATTCTATGACTTCCCGCACCTCCTTTCTATGACTTCACCGACCCCCATTCTCTGACTTCACACCTCCATTCTTACTTCACACACCTCCATTCTGTGACTTCACACACCTCCATTCTATGAGTTCACACACCTCCATTTTGACTTCACACACCTCCGTTCTATGACTTCACACACCTCCATTCTTACTTCAGAAACCTCCATTCTATGACTTCACACACCTCCATTCTATGACTTCACACACCTCCATTCTATGACTTCACACAGCTCCATTCTATGTCTTCACACACCCCCATTGTGACTTCACACACGTCCATTCTATGAGTTCACACACCTCCATTCTGACTTCACACACTTCCATTCTATGATTCACACTCCTCCATTCTGACTTCACACATCTCCATTCTGTGACTTCACACACCTCCATTCTATGACTTCACACACCTCCATTCTATGACTTCACATACCTCATTTCTGAGTTGACACACCTCCATTCTTTGACTTCACATACCTCCAATCTGACTTCATACAACTCCATTCTATGACTTCACACACATCCATTCTTTGACTTCACACACCTCCATTGTGACTTCACACACCTCCATTCTGTGACTTCACACACCTGCATTTGTGATTTCACACACCACAATTTTGACTTCACACGCGTCCATTCTTTGACTTCACACACCTCCATTCTCTGACTTCACACACCTCCATTTTGACTTCACACACTTCCATTCTGTGACTTCACACACCTCCATTCTGTGACTTCACACACCTCCATTGTTTGACTTCACACACCTCCATTTTGACTTCACATACCTCCATTCTATGACTTCACACTCCTTCATTCTTACTTCAGATATATCCATTCTATGACTTCACAAACCTCCCTTCTCTGAATGCACACACCTCCATTCTGGGTTCACAGACCTCCATTCTGTGACTTCACACACCTCTATTTTGTGACTTCACACACCTCCATTCTGTGACTTCACACACTTCCATTCTATGACTTCACACACCTTCATTCTTACTTCACAAACATCCATTCTATGACTTCACACACTTCCATTCTATGTCTTCACACACCTCCATTGTGAATTCACACACCTCCATTCTATGAGTTCACACACCTCCATTCTGTGACTTCACACACCTCCATTCTATGTCTTCACACACCTCCATTGTGAATTCACACACCTCCATTCTATGAGTTCACACACCTCCATTCTAACCTCACAGACCTCCATTCTAAGACTTCACACTCCGCCATTCTGACTTCGAACTCCTCCATTCTGTGAATTCACAAAACTCGATTCTATGATTTCACACACCTCCATACTATGACTTCACACACCACCATCTATGACTTCACACACCTCCATTCTGAGTTCACACACCTCCATTCTTTGACTTCACATACCTCCATTCTGACTTCACACACCAATGTATGACTTCACACACCTCCATACTGTAACTTCACACACTTCCATTGTGACGTCACACACCTCCATTCTACGAGTTCACAAACCTCCATTTTATGACTTCACACACCTCCATGCTGACTTCACACACCTCCATTCTATGACTTCACAGACCTCGAATCTATGACTTCACTCACCTCCACTCTATGACTTCACACTGCTCCATTCTATGACTTCCCACACCTCCTTTCTATGACTTCACCCACCTCTATTCTATGACTTCACTCCTCCATTCTGACTTCAGATACCTCCATCCTGTGACTTCACACACCTCCATTCTGTGACTTCACACACCTCCATTCTATGACTTCACACACCTTCATTCTTACTTCAGAAACATCCATTCTATGACCTCACACAACTCCATTCTATGACTTCACAAGCGTCCATTCTGTGAATTCACACACCTCTATTCTGAGTTCACACAACTCCATTCGGTGACTTCACACACCTCCATTCTTACTTCACCAACCTCCATTCTATGACTTCACACAGTTCCATTCTATGACTTCACACACCTCCATTCTGTGACTACTCACACTTCCATTCTGAGTTCACACACCTCCATTCTGTGACTTCACACACCTCCATTCCGTGACTTCACAAACCTCCATTCTTACTTCACACACCTTCATGCTATGACTTCACACACTTCCATTCTAGGACTTCACACACCTCCATTCTTACTTCACACACTTCCATTCTAGGACTTCACACACCTCCATTCTATGACTTCACACACCTCAATTCTATGACTTCACACACCTCCATTCTGTGACTTCACACACCTCCTTTCTATGACTTCACACACCTCCGTTCTGTGACTTCACACACCTCCATTCTGTGACTTCACACACCTCCATTCTGTGACTGCAATCACCTCCATTCTATGACTTCACACACCTCCATTGTGACTTCACACACCTCCATTCTATGAGTTCACACACCTCCATTCTGACTTCACAAACCTCCATTCTATGACTTCACAGACTTCAAATCTGTGACTTCACTCACTTCCACTCTATGACTTCACACTTCTCCATTCTATGACTTCCCACACCTCCTTTCTATGACTTCACCCACCGCCATTCTCTGACTTCACACCTCCATTCTGACTTCACACACCTCCATTCTGTGACTTCACACACCTCCATTCAAAGAGTTCACACACCTAAATTTTGACTTCACACACCTCCCTTCTATGACTTCACACACCTCCATTCTTACTTCAGCAACCTCCATTCTTTGACTTCACACACCTCCATTCTATGACTTCACACACCTCCATTCTATGACTTCACACACCTCCATTCTATGTCTTCACACACCTCCATTGTGACTTCACACACGTCCATTCTATGAGTTCACACACCTCCATTCTGACTTCACACACTTCCATTCGATGACTTCACACTCCTCCATTCTGACTTCACACAGCTCCATTCTGTGACTTCACACACCTCCATTCTATGACTTCACATACCTCATTTCTGAGTTGACACACCTCCATTCTTTGACTTCACATACCTCCAATCTGACTTCATACACCTCCATTCTATGACTTCACACACATCCATTCTGTGACTTCAAAAACCACCATTCTATGAAATCACACATCTCCATTGTGAGTTCACACACCTCCATTCTATGAGTTCAAACAGCTCCATTCTGACTTCACACACCTCCATTCTATGACTTCGTACACCTCTCTTCTGACTTCACACCCCTCCATTCTGTGCCTTCACACACCTCCACTCTGTGACTTTACACACGTCCATTCTGTGACTTCACACACCTCCCTTCTGTGACTTCACACACCTCCATTCTATGACTTCACACACCTCCATTCCAAGACTTCACAAACCTCAATTCTATGACTTCACACACTTCCATTGTTTTACATCATACACCTCCATTCTTTGACATCACACACCTCCGTTCCATGAATTCACACACCTCCATTCTATGAGTTCACATACCTCCATTCTATGAGTTCACACACCTTCATTCTTACTTCAGCAACATCCATTCTATGACTTCAGACACCTCCATTCTATGACTTCACACACCTTCATTCTTACTTCAGCAACATCCATTCTATGACTTCACACACCTCCATTCTATGACTTCACACACTTCCATTCTATGACTTCACACACCTCCATTCTGTGACTTCACACACCTCCACTTTGAGTTCACACACCTCCATTCTGTGTCTTCACACACCTCCATTCTATGACTTCACTCACCTCCTTTCTATGCCTTCACACACCTCCATTCTGTGACTGCACACACCTCCATTCTATGACTTCGCACACCTCCTTTCTATGCCTTCACACCCCTCCATTCTGTGACTGCACACACCTCCATTCTAAGACATCACACACCTCCATTCTGTGACTTCACACACCTCCATTCTGTGACTTCACACACCTCCATTCTATGACTTCAGAAACCTACATTGTTACTTCACACACCTCCATTCTATGAGTTCACACACCTTCATTGTGACTTTACACACCTCCATTATCTGACTTCACACACCTCCATTCTGACTTCACACACCTCCATTCTGACTTCACACACCTCAATTCTGTGACTTAACACACCTCCATTCTATGATTTCACACACCTCCATTCTATGACTTCACAGACCTCCATTCTATGATTTCACACACCTCCTTTCTGAGTTCACACACATCAATTCTGTGACTTAACACACCTCCATTGTGACTTCATACACCTCCATTCTATGAGTTCACACACCTCCCTTCTGACTTCAAACACATCCATTCTATGACTTAAACAGCTTCATTCTGACTTCACACACCTCCATTCTATGACTTCGCACACCTCTATTCTGACTTCACACACCTGCATTCTGTGACATCACACACCTCCACTCTATGACTTCACAAACCTCCATTCTGTGACTTCACACACCTATACTCTGTGACTTTACACACCTCCATTCTGTGACATCACACACCTCCATTCTGAGTTCACACACCTCGATTATGTGACTTAACGCACATTCATTCTGTGACTTCACACACCTCCATACTATGACTTCACACACCTCCATTCTATGATTTCACACACCTCCATTCTATGACTTCACACACCTCCAGTCTTTGACTACACACCCCTCCATTCTGTGACTTCAAACACCTCCATTCTATAACTTCACACACCTCCATTGTGACTTCCCACACCTCCAATCTGAGTTCACACACCTCCGTTCTGGCATCACACAGCTCCATAAAATAACTTCACACACCTCCATTCTGTGACCTTGCACACCTCCATTCTGACTTCACACAGCTCCATTCTCTGACTTCCCACACCTCCATTCTATGATTTCACACACCTCCATTCTGTGACTTCACACCTCAATTCTGTGACTTCACACAAAGCCATTATGACTTCACAAACATCCATTCTGTGACTTCACACACCTACATTCTATGACTTCACACACCTCAATTCTGTGACTTCACACACCTCCATTCTGAGTTCACACACCTCCATTCTGTGATTTCACACACCTCCTATCTGACTTCACACAGCTCCATTCTATGACTTCACACACCTCCATTCTGTGACTGCACACACCTCCATTCTGAGTTCAAACACCTCCGTTCTGTGACTTAACACACCTCCATTCTGTGACTTCACACACCTCCAATCTGACTTCACACAGCTCTATTCTATGACTTCACACACCTCCATTCTTTGACTTCACACATCCATTATGACTTCACACACATCCATTCTATGACTTCACACACCTGCATTCTATGACTTCACACACCTTCATTCTTACTTCAGAAACATCCATTCTATGACTTCACGCACTTCCATTCTATGACTTCACACACCTCATTTCTGAGTTGACACACCTCCATTCTGTGATTTCACACACCTCCAATTTGACCTCACACACCCCCATTCTATGACTTCACACAGCCCCATTGTGACTTCACACACTCCATTCTATGAGTTCACACACCTCCAATCTGACTTCACACACCTCCATTCTATGACTTCACACAGCTGCATTCTGACTTCAGACACCTCCATTTGTGACTTCACACACCACAATTTTGACTTCAAACACCTTCATTCTGTGACTTCACACACCTCCATTCTGTGACTTCACACACCTCCATTTTGACTTCACACACTTCCATTCTTTGACTTAACACACCTGCATTCTGTGACTTCACACAGCACCATTGTTTGACTTCACACACCTATATTCTTGGACTTCACACACCTCCATTCCATGACTTCACACATCTCCATTTTATGAGTTCACACACCTCCATTTTGACTTCACACACCTCCATTCTATGACTTCACACACCTCCATTCTATGACTTCACAAACCTCCATTCTGTGACTTCACACACCTCCATTCTGAGTTCACATACCTCAATTCTGTGACTTCACACACCTCAATTCTCACTTCACACACCTCCATTCTTTGACTTCACACACCTCCATTGCGAGTTCACACACCTCCATTCTGTGACTTCACACACCTCCATTCTGGGACTTCACACACCTCCATTCTGTGACTTCACACACCTCCATTCTATGATTTCTCACACCTCCATTCTATTAATTCACACACCTCCATTCTGTGACTTCACACAACTCCATTCTATAACTTCCCACACCTCCATTCTGTGACTTCACACGCCTCCATTCTGATATCACAAACCTCGATTCTGTGACTTAACGCACCTTCATTCTGTGACTTCACACACCTCCATTCTATGACTTCACACACTTCCATTCTATGATTTCACACACCTCCATTCTATGACTTCACACACCTCCAGTCTTTGACTTCACACCCCTCCATTCTGTGACTTCAAACACCCCCATTCTATAACTTCACACACCTCCATTGTGACTTCCCACACCTCCAATCTGAGTTCACACACCTCCGTTCTGGCATCACACAGCTCCATAAAATAACTTCACACGCCTCCATTCTGTGACTTCGCACACCTCCATTCTGACTTCACACAGCTCCATTCTCTGACTTCCCACACCTCCATTCTATGATTTCACACACCTCCATTCTATGACTTCACACACCTCCATTCTGTGACTTCACACACCTCCATTCTGAGTTCCAACACCTCCGTTCTGTGACTTAACACACCTCCATTTTGTGACTTCACACACCTCCATTCTGAGTTCACACACCTCCATTCTGTGACTTCACAGACCTACATTCTGACTTCACACAGCTCCATTCTATGACTTCACACACCTCCATTCTGTGCCTTCACACACCTCCATTCTATGACTTAACACACCTTCATTCTTACTTAACAAACATCCATTCTATGACTTCACACACCTCCATTCTATGATTTCACACACCTCCATTCTATGACTTCACACACCTCCATTCTGTGACTTCACACACCTCAATTGTGACTAAACACACCTCCATTCCATGAGTTCACACACCTCCATTCTGACTTCACACACCTCCATTCTATGACTTCACACACCTCCATTCTGACTTCACACACCTCCATTCTATGACTTCACACAACTCCATTCTGACTTCACACACCTCCATTCTGTGACTTCACACACCTCCATTCCATGACTTCACTCACCTCCATTCTATGAGTTCACACACCTCCATTTGTGACTCTACACAACACCTTTTTGACTTCACACACCTCCATTCTGTGATTTCACACACCTCCATTCTGTGACTTCACACACCTTTATTGTTTGACTTCACACACCTCCATTCTTTGAGTTCACACACCTCCATTCATTGACTTCACACACCTCCACTGTATGAGTTCACACACCTCCATTCTATGAGTTCACACACCTCCATTTGACTTCACACACCTCCATTCTATGACTTCACACACCTTCATTCTTACTTCAGAAACATCCATTCTATGAATTCACGTACTTCCATTCTATGACTTCACTCTCCTCATTTCTATGTTGACACACCTCCATTCTGTGATTTCACACACCTCCAATTTGACTTCACACACCCCCATTCTATGACTTCACACATCCCCATTGTCACTTCACACACTCCATTCTATGAGTTCACACACCTCCATTCTGACTTCATATACCTCCATTCAATGAATTCACACAGCTGCATTCTGACTTCAGACACCTCCATTTGTGACTTCACACACCACAAATTTGACTTCAAACACCTTCATTCTGTGACTTCACACACCTCCATTCTGTGACTTCACACACCTCCATTTTTACTTCACACACTTCCATTCTTTGACTTAACACACCTGCATACTCTGACTTCACACACCACCATTGTTTGACTTCAGACACCTATATTCTTGGACTTCACACACCTCCATTCCTTGACTTCACACATCTCCATTTTATGAGTTCACACACCTCCATTTTGACTTCACACAACTCCATTCTATGACTTCACACACATATATTCTACTTCAGAAACATCCATTCTATGACTTCACACACCCCCATTCTATGACTTCACACATCCCCATTGTCACTTCACACACTCCATTCTATGAGTTCACACACCTCCATTCTGACTTCATATACCTCCATTCAATGAATTCACACAGCTGCATTCTGACTTCAGACACCTCCATTTGTGACTTCACACACCACAAATTTGACTTCAAACACCTTCATTCTGTGACTTCACACACCACCATTGTTTGACTTCACACACCTATATTCTTGGACTTCACACACCTCCATTCCTTGACTTCACACATCTCCATTTTATGAGTTCACACACCTCCATTTTGACTTCACACAACTCCATTCTATGACTTCACACACATACATTCTACTTCAGAAACATCCATTCTATGACTTCACACACCTCCATTCTATGATTTCACAAACCTCCATTCTGTGCCTTCACACACCTCCATTCTGAGTTCACACACCTCAATTCCGTGACTTCACACACCTCAATTCTCACTTCACACACCTCCATTCTATGACTTCACACAATTCCATTCTATGACTTCACACACCTCCATTCTTTGACTTCACACACCTCCATTGCGAGTTCACACACCTCCATTCTGTGACTTCACACACCTCCATTCTGGGACTTCACACACCTCCATTCTGTGACTTCACACACCTCCATTCTATGATTTCTCACACCTCCATTCTATTAATTCACACACCTCCATTCTGTGACTTCACACAACTCCATTCTATAACTTCCCACACCTCCATTCTGTGACTTCACACACCTCCATTCTGAGTTCACACACCTCGATTATGTGACTTAACGCACCTTCATTCTGTGACTTCACACACCTCCATACTATGACTTCACACACCTCCATTCTATGATTTCACACACCTCCATTCTATGACTTCACACACCTCCAGTCTTTGACTACACACCCCTCCATTCTGTGACTTCAAACACCTCCATTCTATAACTTCACACACCTCCATTGTGACTTCCCACACCTCCAATCTGAGTTCACACACCTCCGTTCTGGCATCACACAGCTCCATAAAATAACTTCACACACCTCCATTCTGTGACCTTGCACACCTCCATTCTGACTTCACACAGCTCCATTCTCTGACTTCCCACACCTCCATTCTATGATTTCACACACCTCCATTCTATGACTTCACACACCTCCATTTTGTGACTTCACACACCTCCATTCTGAGTTCCAACACCTCCGTTCTGTGACTTAACACACCTCCATTCTGTGACTTCACACACCTCCATTCTGTGTTCACACACCTCCATTCTGTGACTTCACACACCTACATTCTGACTTCACACAGCTCCATTCTATGACTTCACACACCTCCATTCTGTGCCTTCACACACCTCCATTCTATGACTTAACACACCTTCATTCTTACTTATAAAACATCCATTCTATGACTTCACACACCTCCATTCTATGACTTCACACACCTCCATTCTATGACTTCACACACCTCCATTCTGTGACTTCACACACCTCAATTGTGACTTCACACACCTCCATTCCATGAGTTCACACACCTCCATTCTGACTTCACACACCTCCATTCTATGACTTCACACACCTCCATTCTGACTTCACACACCTCCATTCTGTGACTTCACACACCTCCATTGTTTGACTTCACACACCTCCATTTTGACTTCACATAACTCCATTCTATGACTTCACACACCTTCATTCTTACTTCAGATATCTCCATTCTATGACTTCACAAACCTCCCTTCTCTGAATGCACACACCTCCATTCTGGGTTCACACACCTCCATTCTGTGACTTCACACACCTCCATTCAGTGACTTTACACACCTCCATTCTGTGCCTTCACACACTTCCATTCTATGACTTCACACACCTTCATTCTTACTTCACAAACATCCATTCTATTACTTCACACACTTCCATTCTATGACTTCACACACCTCCATTCTGTGACTTCACACACCTCCATTCTATGTCTTCACACACCTCCATTGTGAATTCACACACCTCCATTCTATGAGTTCACACACCTCCATTCTAACCTCACAGACCTCCATTCTAAGACTTCACACTCCGCCATTCTGACTTCACACTCCTCCATTCTGTGAATTCACAAAACTCCATTCTATGATTTCACACACCTCCATACTATGACTTCACATACCACCATCTATGACTTCACACACCTCCATTCTGAGTTCACACACCTCCATTCTTTGACTTCACATACCTCCATTCTGACTTCACACACCAATGTATGACTTCACACACCTCCATTCTGTAACTTCTCACACTTCCATTGTGACGTCACACACCTCCATTCTACGAGTTCACAAACCTCCATTTTATGACTTCACACACCTCCATTCTGACTTCACACACCTCCATTCTATGACTTCACAGACCTCGAATCTGTGACTTCACTCACCTCCACTCTATGACTTCACACTGCTCCATTCTATGACTTCCCACACCTCCTTTCTATGACTTCACCCACCTCTATTCTATGACTTCACACCTCCATTCTGAATTCAGATACCTCCATTCTGTGACTTCACACACCTCCATTCTATGACTTCACACACCTCCATTCTATGACTTCACACACCTTCATTCTTACTTCAGAAACATCCATTCTATGACCTCACACAACTCCATTCTATGACTTCACAAACCTCCATTCTGTGAATTCACACACCCCTATTCTGAGTTCACACAACTCCATTCGGTGACTTTACAAACCTCCATTCTTACTTCACCAACCTCCATTCTATGACTTCACACACTTCCATTCTATGACTTCACACACCTCCATTCTGTGACTTCTCATACCTCCATTCTGAGTTCACACACCTCCATTCTGTGACTTCACACACCTCCATTCCGTGACTTCACACACCTCCATTCTTACTTCACACACCTCCATTCTATGACTTCACACACTTCCATTCTAGGACTTCACACACCTCCATTCTGTGACTTCACACACCTCCATTCTGAGTTCACACACCTCCATTCTGTGACTTCACACACCTCCATTCTATGACTTCACACACCTCCATTCTATGACTTCACACACCTTCATTCTTACTTCAGAAACATCCATTCTATGACCTCACACAACTCCATTCTATGACTTCACAAACCTCCATTCTGTGAATTCACACACCCCTATTCTGAGTTCACACAACTCCATTCGGTGACTTTACAAACCTCCATTCTTACTTCACCAACCTCCATTCTATGACTTCACACACTTCCATTCTATGACTTCACACACCTCCATTCTGTGACTTCTCATACCTCCATTCTGAGTTCACACACCTCCATTCTGTGACTTCACACACCTCCATTCCGTGACTTCACACACCTCCATTCTTACTTCACACACCTCCATTCTATGACTTCACACACTTCCATTCTAGGACTTCACACACCTCCATTCTGTGACTTCACACACCTCCATTCTGAGTTCACACACCTCCATTCTGTGACTTCACACACCTCCATTCCGTGACTTCACACACCTCCATTCTGTGACTTCACACACCTCCATTCTGTGACTTCACACACCTCAATTCTATGACTTCACACACCTCCATTCTGTGACTTCACACACCTCCATTCTATGACTTCACACACCTCCATTCTGTGACTTCACACACCTCCATTCTATGACTTCACACACCTCCATTCTGTGACTGAAAACACCTCCATTCTATAACTTCACACACCTCCATTGTAACTTCACACGCCTCCATTCTATGACTTCACACACCTCCATTCTGACTTCACAAACCTCCTTTCTATGACTTCACAGACTTCGAATCTATGACTTCACTCACCTCCACTCTATGACTTCACACTTCTCCATTCTATGACTTCCCGCACCTCCTTTCTATGACTTCACCGACCCCCATTCTCTGACTTCACACCTCCATTCTTACTTCACACACCTCCATTCTGTGACTTCACACACCTCCATTCTATGAGTTCACACACCTCCATTTTGACTTCACACACCTCCATTCTATGACTTCACACACCTCCATTCTTACTTCAGAAACCTCCATTCTATGACTTCACACACCTCCATTCTATGACTTCACACACCTCCATTCTATGACTTCACACAGCTCCATTCTATGTCTTCACACACCCCCATTGTGACTTCACACACGTCCATTCTATGAGTTCACACACCTCCATTCTGACTTCACACACTTCCATTCTATGATTCACACTCCTCCATTCTGACTTCACACAGCTCCATTCTGTGACTTCACACACCTCCATTCTATGACTTCACACACCTCCATTCTATGACTTCACATACCTCATTTCTGTGTTGACACACCTCCATTCTTTGACTTCACATACCTCCAATCTGACTTCATACAACTCCATTCTATGACTTCACACACATCCATTCTTTGACTTCACACACCTCCATTGTGACTTCACACACCTCCATTCTATGTCTTCACACACCTCCATTGTGACTTCACACACGTCCATTCTATGAGTTCACACACCTCCATTCTGACTTCACACACTTCCATTCGATGACTTCACACTCCTCCATTCTGACTTCACACAGCTCCATTCTGTGACTTCACACACCTCCATTCTATGACTTCACATACCTCATTTCTGAGTTGACACACCTCCATTCTTTGACTTCACATACCTCCAATCTGACTTCATACACCTCCATTCTATGACTTCACACACATCCATTCTGTGACTTCAAAAACCACCATTCTATGAAATCACACATCTCCATTGTGAGTTCACACACCTCCATTCTATGAGTTCACACAGCTCCATTCTGACTTCACACACCTCCATTCTATGACTTCGTACACCTCTATTCTGACTTCACACCCCTCCATTCTGTGCCTTCACACACCTCCACTCTGTGACTTTACACACGTCCATTCTGTGACTTCACACACCTCCCTTCTGTGACTTCACACACCTCCATTCTATGACTTCACACACCTCCATTCCAAGACTTCACAAACCTCAATTCTATGACTTCACACACTTCCATTGTTTTACATCATACACCTCCATTCTTTGACATCACACACCTCCGTTCCATGAATTCACACACCTCCATTCTATGAGTTCACATACCTCCATTCTATGAGTTCACACACCTTCATTCTTACTTCAGCAACATCCATTCTATGACTTCAGACACCTCCATTCTATGACTTCACACACCTTCATTCTTACTTCAGCAACATCCATTCTATGACTTCACACACCTCCATTCTATGACTTCACACACTTCCATTCTATGACTTCACACACCTCCATTCTGTGACTTCACACACCTCCACTTTGAGTTCACACACCTCCATTCTGTGTCTTCACACACCTCCATTCTATGACTTCGCTCACCTCCTTTCTATGCCTTCACACACCTCCATTCTGTGACTGCACACACCTCCATTCTATGACTTCGCACACCTCCTTTCTATGCCTTCACACCCCTCCATTCTGTGACTGCACACACCTCCATTCTAAGACATCACACACCTCCATTCTGTGACTTCACACACCTCCATTCTGTGACTTCACACACCTCCATTCTATGACTTCAGAAACCTACATTGTTACTTCACACACCTCCATTCTATGAGTTCACACACCTTCATTGTGACTTTACACACCTCCATTATCTGACTTCACACACCTCCATTCTGACTTCACACACCTCCATTCTGACTTCACACACCTCAATTCTGTGACTTAACACACCTCCATTCTATGATTTCACACACCTCCATTCTATGACTTCACAGACCTCCATTCTATGATTTCACACACCTCCTTTCTGAGTTCACACACATCAATTCTGTGACTTAACACACCTCCATTGTGACTTCATACACCTCCATTCTATGAGTTCACACACCTCCCTTCTGACTTCAAACACATCCATTCTATGACTTAAACAGCTTCATTCTGACTTCACACACCTCCATTCTATGACTTCGCACACCTCTATTCTGACTTCACACACCTGCATTCTGTGACATCACACACCTCCACTCTATGACTTCACAAACCTCCATTCTGTGACTTCACACACCTATACTCTGTGACTTTACACACCTCCATTCTGTGACATCACACACCTCCATTCTGTGATTTCACACACAATCCATTCTATGACTTCACACACCTCCATTGTGACTTCACACAACTCCATCCTGTGACTTCACACACCTCCTTTCTGTGACTTCACACGCTTCCAATCTATGACTTCACAGACCTCCATTCTATGACTTCACACACCTCCATTCTATGACCTCCCCACACCTTCAATCTATGACTTCACACACCTCCATTCTATGATTTCACACGCTTCCAATCTATGACTTCACACACCTCCATTCTATGACTTCACACACCTCCATTCTATGACTTCATACACCTGAATTCTGACTTCACACACCTCCATTCTCTGATTTCACACACCTACATTCTATGACGTCACACACCTCAATTCTCTAACTTCACACGCTTCCAATATTTGACTTCACAAACCTCCATTCCATGACTTCATACACCTCCATTCTATGACTTCACACACATCCATTCTTTGACTTCACACACCTCCATTGTGACTTCACACACCTCCATTCTGTGACTTCACACATCTGCATTTGTGATTTCACACACCACAATTTTGACTTCACACACGTCCATTCTTTGACTTCACACACCTCCATTCTCTGACTTCACACACCTCCATTTTGACTTCACACACTTCCATTCTGTGACTTCACACACCTCCATTCTGTGACTTCACACACCTCCATTGTTTGACTTCACACACCTCCATTTTGACTTCACATACCTCCATTCTACGACTTCACACACCTTCATTCTTACTTCAGATATATCCATTCTATGACTTCACAAACCTCCCTTCTCTGAATGCACACACCTCCATTCTGGGTTCACACACCTCCATTCTGTGACTTCACACACCTCCATTCTGTTACTACACACACCTCCATTCTGTGACTTCACACACTTCCATTCTATGACTTCACACACCTTCATTCTTACTTCACAAACATCCATTCTATGACTTCACACACTTCCATTCTATGACTTCACACACCTCCATTCTGTGACTTCACACACCTCCATTCTATGTCTTCACACACCTCCATGGTGACTTCACACACGTCCATTCTATGAGTTCACACACCTCCATTCTGACCTCACACACTTCCATTCTATGACCACACTCCTCCATTCTGAGTTCACACAGCTCCATTCTGTGATTTCACACACCTCCATTCTATGACTTCACATACCTCCATTCTATGACTTCACACACTTCCATTCTGTGACTTCACACACCTCCATTCTGTGACTTCACACACCTCCACTCTGAGTTCACACACCTCCATTCTGTGTCTTCACACACCTCCATTCTGTGACTTTACACACCTCCTTCTATGACTTCACACACCTCCATTCTGTGATTTCACACACCTCAAATCTGAGTTCACACACCTCCATACTGTGACTTCACAAACCTCCATTCTGTGACTTCACACACCTCCATTCTATGACTTCACACACCTCCTTTCTATGCCTTCAAACACCTCCATTCTGTGACTGCACACACCCCCATTCTATGACATCACACACCTCCATTCTGTGACTTCACACACATCCATTCTATGACTTCACACACCTCCATTCTATGACTTCAGAATCCTACATTGTTACTTCACACAGCTCCATTCTATGAGTTCACACACCTTCATTGTGACTTCACACACCTCCATTATCTGACTTCACACACCTCCTTTCTGAGTTCAAACACATCCATTCTGTGACTTCACACACCTCCATTGTGACTTCACACACCTCCATTCTGTGACTTCACACATCTGCATTTGTGATTTCACACACCACAATTTTGACTTCACACACGTCCATTCTTTGACTTCACACACCTCCATTCTATGACTTCACACACCTCCATTTTGACTTCACACACTTCCATTCTGTGACTTCACACACCTCCATTATCTGACTTCACACACCTCCTTTCTGAGTTCAAACACATCCACTCTGTGACTTCACACACTTCCATTGTGACTTCATACACCTCCATTCTATGACTTCACACACCTCCATTCTGTGACTTCACACACATCAATTGTGACTAAACACACCTCCATTCCATGAGTTCACACACCTCCATTCTGACTTCACACACCTCCATTCTATGACTTCACAAACCTCCATTCTGTGACTTCACACACCTCCCTTCTGAGTTCACACACCTCAATTCCGTGACTTCACACACCTCAATTCTCACTTCACACACCTCCATTCTATGACTTCACACAATTCCATTCTATGACTTCACACACCTCCATTCTTTGACTTCACACACATCCATTGTGAGTTCTCACACCTCCATTCTGTGACTTCACACACCTCCATTCTGTGACTTCACACACCTCCATTCTGTGACTTCACACACCTCCATTCTATGATTTCTCACACCTCCATTCTATTAATTCACAAACCTCCATTCTGTGACTTCACACAACTCCATTCTATGACTTCCCACACCTCCATTCTGTGACTTCACACACCTCCATTCTATGAGTTCACACCCCTCCATTCTGTGACTTCAAACACCTCCATTCTATAACTTCACACACCTCCATTGTGACTTCCCACACCTCCAATCTGAGTTCACACACCTCCCTTCTGACTTCACACACTTCCATTCTATGACTTCACACACCTCCATTCTGTGACTGCACAAACCTCAATTCTGTGACTTCACACGCCTCCATTATGACTTCACACACCTCCATTCTATGACTTCACACACCTCCATTCTATGACTTCACACGCCTAGATTCTGTGACTTCACACACCTCCATTCTGAGTTCACACACCTACATTCTGTGACTTAACACGCCTCCATTCTGTGACGTCACACACCTCCATTCTGAGTTCACACACCTCCATTCTATGTCTTCACACACCTCCATTCTGACTTCACACAGCTCCATTCTATGACTTCACACACCTCCATTCTGTGCCTTCACACAACTCCATTCTATGACTTAACACACCTTCATTCTTACTTAACAAACATACATTCTAAGACTTCACACACCTCCATTCTATGACTTCACACACCTCCATTCTGTGACTTCACACACCTCAATTCTGTGACTTCACACAAAGCCATTATGACTTCACAAACATCCATTCTGTGACTTCACACACCTACATTCTATGACTTCACACACCTCAATTCTGTGACTTCACACACCTCCATTCTGAGTTCACACACCTCCATTCTGTGATTTCACACACCTCCTATCTGACTTCACACAGCTCCATTCTATGACTTCACACACCTCCATTCTGTGACTGCACACACCTCCATTCTGAGTTCAAACACCTCCGTTCTGTGACTTAACACACCTCCATTCTGTGACTTCACACACCTCCAATCTGACTTCACACAGCTCTATTCTATGACTTCACACACCTCCATTCTTTGACTTCACACATCCATTATGACTTCACACACATCCATTCTATGACTTCACACACCTGCATTCTATGACTTCACACACCTTCATTCTTACTTCAGAAACATCCATTCTATGACTTCACGCACTTCCATTCTATGACTTCACACACCTCATTTCTGAGTTGACACACCTCCATTCTGTGATTTCACACACCTCCAATTTGACCTCACACACCCCCATTCTATGACTTCACACAGCCCCATTGTGACTTCACACACTCCATTCTATGAGTTCACACACCTCCAATCTGACTTCACACACCTCCATTCTATGACTTCACACAGCTGCATTCTGACTTCAGACACCTCCATTTGTGACTTCACACACCACAATTTTGACTTCAAACACCTTCATTCTGTGACTTCACACACCTCCATTCTGTGACTTCACACACCTCCATTTTGACTTCACACACTTCCATTCTTTGACTTAACACACCTGCATTCTGTGACTTCACACAGCACCATTGTTTGACTTCACACACCTATATTCTTGGACTTCACACACCTCCATTCCATGACTTCACACATCTCCATTTTATGAGTTCACACACCTCCATTTTGACTTCACACACCTCCATTCTATGACTTCACACACCTCCATTCTATGACTTCACAAACCTCCATTCTGTGACTTCACACACCTCCATTCTGAGTTCACATACCTCAATTCTGTGACTTCACACACCTCAATTCTCACTTCACACACCTCCATTCTTTGACTTCACACACCTCCATTGCGAGTTCACACACCTCCATTCTGTGACTTCACACACCTCCATTCTGGGACTTCACACACCTCCATTCTGTGACTTCACACACCTCCATTCTATGATTTCTCACACCTCCATTCTATTAATTCACACACCTCCATTCTGTAACTTCACACAACTCCATTCTATAACTTCCCACACCTCCATTCTGTGACTTCACACGCCTCCATTCTGATATCACAAACCTCGATTCTGTGACTTAACGCACCTTCATTCTGTGACTTCACACACCTCCATTCTATGACTTCACACACTTCCATTCTATGATTTCACACACCTCCATTCTATGACTTCACACACCTCCAGTCTTTGACTTCACACCCCTCCATTCTGTGACTTCAAACACCCCCATTCTATAACTTCACACACCTCCATTGTGACTTCCCACACCTCCAATCTGAGTTCACACACCTCCGTTCTGGCATCACACAGCTCCATAAAATAACTTCACACGCCTCCATTCTGTGACTTCGCACACCTCCATTCTGACTTCACACAGCTCCATTCTCTGACTTCCCACACCTCCATTCTATGATTTCACACACCTCCATTCTATGACTTCACACACCTCCATTCTGTGACTTCACACACCTCCATTCTGAGTTCCAACACCTCCGTTCTGTGACTTAACACACCTCCATTTTGTGACTTCACACACCTCCATTCTGAGTTCACACACCTCCATTCTGTGACTTCACAGACCTACATTCTGACTTCACACAGCTCCATTCTATGACTTCACACACCTCCATTCTGTGCCTTCACACACCTCCATTCTATGACTTAACACACCTTCATTCTTACTTAACAAACATCCATTCTATGACTTCACACACCTCCATGCTATGACTTCACACACCTCCATTCTATGACTTCACACACCTCCATTCTGTGACTTCACACACCTCAATTGTGACTAAACACACCTCCATTCCATGAGTTCACACACCTCCATTCTGACTTCACACACCTCCATTCTATGACTTCACACACCTCCATTCTGACTTCACACACCTCCATTCTATGACTTCACACAACTCCATTCTGACTTCACACACCTCCATTCTGTGACTTCACACACCTCCATTCCATGACTTCACTCACCTCCATTCTATGAGTTCACACACCTCCATTTGTGACTCTACACAACACCTTTTTGACTTCACACACCTCCATTCTGTGATTTCACACACCTCCATTCTGTGACTTCACACACCTTTATTGTTTGACTTCACACACCTCCATTCTTTGAGTTCACACACCTCCATTCATTGACTTCACACACCTCCACTGTATGAGTTCACACACCTCCATTCTATGAGTTCACACACCTCCATTTGACTTCACACACCTCCATTCTATGACTTCACACACCTTCATTCTTACTTCAGAAACATCCATTCTATGAATTCACGTACTTCCATTCTATGACTTCACTCTCCTCATTTCTATGTTGACACACCTCCATTCTGTGATTTCACACACCTCCAATTTGACTTCACACACCCCCATTCTATGACTTCACACATCCCCATTGTCACTTCACACACTCCATTCTATGAGTTCACACACCTCCATTCTGACTTCATATACCTCCATTCAATGAATTCACACAGCTGCATTCTGACTTCAGACACCTCCATTTGTGACTTCACACACCACAAATTTGACTTCAAACACCTTCATTCTGTGACTTCACACACCTCCATTCTGTGACTTCACACACCTCCATTTTTACTTCACACACTTCCATTCTTTGACTTAACACACCTGCATACTCTGACTTCACACACCACCATTGTTTGACTTCAGACACCTATATTCTTGGACTTCACACACCTCCATTCCTTGACTTCACACATCTCCATTTTATGAGTTCACACACCTCCATTTTGACTTCACACAACTCCATTCTATGACTTCACACACATATATTCTACTTCAGAAACATCCATTCTATGACTTCACACACCCCCATTCTATGACTTCACACATCCCCATTGTCACTTCACACACTCCATTCTATGAGTTCACACACCTCCATTCTGACTTCATATACCTCCATTCAATGAATTCACACAGCTGCATTCTGACTTCAGACACCTCCATTTGTGACTTCACACACCACAAATTTGACTTCAAACACCTTCATTCTGTGACTTCACACAGCTGCATTCTGACTTCAGACACCTCCATTTGTGACTTCACACACCACAAATTTGACTTCAAACACCTTCATTCTGTGACTTCACACACCACCATTGTTTGACTTCACACACCTATATTCTTGGACTTCACACACCTCCATTCCTTGACTTCACACATCTCCATTTTATGAGTTCAAACACCTCCATTTTGACTTCACACAACTCCATTCTATGACTTCACACACATACATTCTACTTCAGAAACATCCATTCTATGACTTCACACACCTCCATTCTATGACTTCACAAACCTCCATTCTGTGCCTTCACACACCTCCATTCTGAGTTCACACACCTCAATTCCGTGACTTCACACACCTCAATTCTCACTTCACACACCTCCATTCTATGACTTCACACAATTCCATTCTATGACTTCACACACCTCCATTCTTTGACTTCACACACCTCCATTGCGAGTTCACACACCTCCATTCTGTGACTTCACACACCTCCATTCTGGGACTTCACACACCTCCATTCTGTGACTTCACACACCTCCATTCTATGATTTCTCACACCTCCATTCTATTAATTCACACACCTCCATTCTGTGACTTCACACAACTCCATTCTATAACTTCCCACACCTCCATTCTGTGACTTCACACACCTCCATTCTGAGTTCACACACCTCGATTATGTGACTTAACGCACCTTCATTCTGTGACTTCACACACCTCCATACTATGACTTCACACACCTCCATTCTATGATTTCACACACCTCCATTCTATGACTTCACACACCTCCAGTCTTTGACTACACACCCCTCCATTCTGTGACTTCAAACACCTCCATTCTATAACTTCACACACCTCCATTGTGACTTCCCACACCTCCAATCTGAGTTCACACACCTCCGTTCTGGCATCACACAGCTCCATAAAATAACTTCACACACCTCCATTCTGTGACCTTGCACACCTCCATTCTGACTTCACACAGCTCCATTCTCTGACTTCCCACACCTCCATTCTATGATTTCACACACCTCCATTCTATGACTTCACACACCTCCATTTTGTGACTTCACACACCTCCATTCTGAGTTCCAACACCTCCGTTCTGTGACTTAACACACCTCCATTCTGTGACTTCACACACCTCCATTCTGTGTTCACACACCTCCATTCTGTGACTTCACACACCTACATTCTGACTTCACACAGCTCCATTCTATGACTTCACACACCTCCATTCTGTGCCTTCACACACCTCCATTCTATGACTTAACACACCTTCATTCTTACTTATAAAACATCCATTCTATGACTTCACACACCTCCATTCTATGACTTCACACACCTCCATTCTATGACTTCACACACCTCCATTCTGTGACTTCACACACCTCAATTGTGACTTCACACACCTCCATTCCATGAGTTCACACACCTCCATTCTGACTTCACACACCTCCATTCTATGACTTCACACACCTCCATTCTGACTTCACACACCTCCATTCTGTGACTTCACACACCTCCATTGTTTGACTTCACACACCTCCATTTTGACTTCACATAACTCCATTCTATGACTTCACACACCTTCATTCTTACTTCAGATATCTCCATTCTATGACTTCACAAACCTCCCTTCTCTGAATGCACACACCTCCATTCTGGGTTCACTCACCTCCATTCTGTGACTTCACACACCTCCATTCAGTGACTTCACACACCTCCATTCTGTGCCTTCACACACTTCCATTCTATGACTTCACACACCTTCATTCTTACTTCACAAACATCCATTCTATTACTTCACACACTTCCATTCTATGACTTCACACACCTCCATTCTGTGACTTCACACACCTCCATTCTATGTCTTCACACACCTCCATTGTGAATTCACACACCTCCATTCTATGAGTTCACACACCTCCATTCTAACCTCACAGACCTCCATTCTAAGACTTCACACTCCGCCATTCTGACTTCACACTCCTCCATTCTGTGAATTCACAAAACTCCATTCTATGATTTCACACACCTCCATACTATGACTTCACATACCACCATCTATGACTTCACACACCTCCATTCTGAGTTCACACACCTCCATTCTTTGACTTCACATACCTCCATTCTGACTTCACACACCAATGTATGACTTCACACACCTCCATTCTGTAACTTCTCACACTTCCATTGTGACGTCACACACCTCCATTCTACGAGTTCACAAACCTCCATTTTATGACTTCACACACCTCCATTCTGACTTCACACACCTCCATTCTATGACTTCACAGACCTCGAATCTGTGACTTCACTCACCTCCACTCTATGACTTCACACTGCTCCATTCTATGACTTCCCACACCTCCTTTCTATGACTTCACCCACCTCTATTCTATGACTTCACACCTCCATTCTGAATTCAGATACCTCCATTCTGTGACTTCACACACCTCCATTCTATGACTTCACACACCTCCATTCTATGACTTCACACACCTTCATTCTTACTTCAGAAACATCCATTCTATGACCTCACACAACTCCATTCTATGACTTCACAAACCTCCATTCTGTGAATTCACACACCCCTATTCTGAGTTCACACAACTCCATTCGGTGACTTTACAAACCTCCATTCTTACTTCACCAACCTCCATTCTATGACTTCACACACTTCCATTCTATGACTTCACACACCTCCATTCTGTGACTTCTCATACCTCCATTCTGAGTTCACACACCTCCATTCTGTGACTTCACACACCTCCATTCCGTGACTTCACACACCTCCATTCTTACTTCACACACCTCCATTCTATGACTTCACACACTTCCATTCTAGGACTTCACACACCTCCATTCTGTGACTTCACACACCTCCATTCTGAGTTCACACACCTCCATTCTGTGACTTCACACACCTCCATTCCGTGACTTCACACACCTCCATTCTGTGACTTCACACACCTCCATTCTGTGACTTCACACACCTCAATTCTATGACTTCACACACCTCCATTCTGACTTCACACACCTCCATTCTATGACTTCACACACCTCCATTCTGTGACTTCACACACCTCCATTCTATGACTTCACACACCTCCATTCTGTGACTGAAAACACCTCCATTCTATAACTTCACACACCTCCATTGTGACTTCACACACCTCCATTCTATGACTTCACACACCTCAATTCTGACTTCACAAACCTCCTTTCTATGACTTCACAGACTTCGAATCTATGACTTCACTCACCTCCACTCTATGACTTCAAACTTCTCCATTCTATGACTTCCCGCACCTCCTTTCTATGACTTCACCGACCCCCATTCTCTGACTTCACACCTCCATTCTTACTTCACACACCTCCATTCTGTGACTTCACACACCTCCATTCTATGAGTTCACACACCTCCATTTTGACTTCACACACCTCCATTCTATGACTTCACACACCTCCATTCTGACTTCATATACCTCCATTCAATGAATTCACACAGCTGCATTCTGACTTCAGACACCTCCATTTGTGACTTCACACACCACAAATTTGACTTCAAACACCTTCATTCTGTGACTTCACACACCTCCATTCTGTGACTTCACACACCTCCATTTTTACTTCACACACTTCCATTCTTTGACTTAACACACCTGCATACTCTGACTTCACACACCACCATTGTTTGACTTCAGACACCTATATTCTTGGACTTCACACACCTCCATTCCTTGACTTCACACATCTCCATTTTATGAGTTCACACACCTCCATTTTGACTTCACACAACTCCATTCTATGACTTCACACACATATATTCTACTTCAGAAACATCCATTCTATGACTTCACACACCCCCATTCTATGACTTCACACATCCCCATTGTCACTTCACACACTCCATTCTATGAGTTCACACACCTCCATTCTGACTTCATATACCTCCATTCAATGAATTCACACAGCTGCATTCTGACTTCAGACACCTCCATTTGTGACTTCACACACCACAAATTTGACTTCAAACACCTTCATTCTGTGACTTCACACAGCTGCATTCTGACTTCAGACACCTCCATTTGTGACTTCACACACCACAAATTTGACTTCAAACACCTTCATTCTGTGACTTCACACACCACCATTGTTTGACTTCACACACCTATATTCTTGGACTTCACACACCTCCATTCCTTGACTTCACACATCTCCATTTTATGAGTTCAAACACCTCCATTTTGACTTCACACAACTCCATTCCATGACTTCACACACATACATTCTACTTCAGAAACATCCATTCTATGACTTCACACACCTCCATTCTATGACTTCACAAACCTCCATTCTGTGCCTTCACACACCTCCATTCTGAGTTCACACACCTCAATTCCGTGACTTCACACACCTCAATTCTCACTTCACACACCTCCATTCTATGACTTCACACAATTCCATTCTATGACTTCACACACCTCCATTCTTTGACTTCACACACCTCCATTGCGAGTTCACACACCTCCATTCTGTGACTTCACACACCTCCATTCTGGGACTTCACACACCTCCATTCTGTGACTTCACACACCTCCATTCTATGATTTCTCACACCTCCATTCTATTAATTCACACACCTCCATTCTGTGACTTCACACAACTCCATTCTATAACTTCCCACACCTCCATTCTGTGACTTCACACACCTCCATTCTGAGTTCACACACCTCGATTATGTGACTTAACGCACCTTCATTCTGTGACTTCACACACCTCCATACTATGACTTCACACACCTCCATTCTATGATTTCACACACCTCCATTCTATGACTTCACACACCTCCAGTCTTTGACTACACACCCCTCCATTCTGTGACTTCAAACACCTCCATTCTATAACTTCACACACCTCCATTGTGACTTCCCACACCTCCAATCTGAGTTCACACACCTCCGTTCTGGCATCACACAGCTCCATAAAATAACTTCACACACCTCCATTCTGTGACCTTGCACACCTCCATTCTGACTTCACACAGCTCCATTCTCTGACTTCCCACACCTCCATTCTATGATTTCACACACCTCCATTCTATGACTTCACACACCTCCATTTTGTGACTTCACACACCTCCATTCTGAGTTCCAACACCTCCGTTCTGTGACTTAACACACCTCCATTCTGTGACTTCACACACCTCCATTCTGTGTTCACACACCTCCATTCTGTGACTTCACACACCTACATTCTGACTTCACACAGCTCCATTCTATGACTTCACACACCTCCATTCTGTGCCTTCACACACCTCCATTCTATGACTTAACACACCTTCATTCTTACTTATAAAACATCCATTCTATGACTTCACACACCTCCATTCTATGACTTCACACACCTCCATTCTATGACTTCACACACCTCCATTCTGTGACTTCACACACCTCAATTGTGACTTCACACACCTCCATTCCATGAGTTCACACACCTCCATTCTGACTTCACACACCTCCATTCTATGACTTCACACACCTCCATTCTGACTTCACACACCTCCATTCTGTGACTTCACACACCTCCATTGTTTGACTTCACACACCTCCATTTTGACTTCACATAACTCCATTCTATGACTTCACACACCTTCATTCTTACTTCAGATATCTCCATTCTATGACTTCACAAACCTCCCTTCTCTGAATGCACACACCTCCATTCTGGGTTCACTCACCTCCATTCTGTGACTTCACACACCTCCATTCAGTGACTTCACACACCTCCATTCTGTGCCTTCACACACTTCCATTCTATGACTTCACACACCTTCATTCTTACTTCACAAACATCCATTCTATTACTTCACACACTTCCATTCTATGACTTCACACACCTCCATTCTGTGACTTCACACACCTCCATTCTATGTCTTCACACACCTCCATTGTGAATTCACACACCTCCATTCTATGAGTTCACACACCTCCATTCTAACCTCACAGACCTCCATTCTAAGACTTCACACTCCGCCATTCTGACTTCACACTCCTCCATTCTGTGAATTCACAAAACTCCATTCTATGATTTCACACACCTCCATACTATGACTTCACATACCACCATCTATGACTTCACACACCTCCATTCTGAGTTCACACACCTCCATTCTTTGACTTCACATACCTCCATTCTGACTTCACACACCAATGTATGACTTCACACACCTCCATTCTGTAACTTCTCACACTTCCATTGTGACGTCACACACCTCCATTCTACGAGTTCACAAACCTCCATTTTATGACTTCACACACCTCCATTCTGACTTCACACACCTCCATTCTATGACTTCACAGACCTCGAATCTGTGACTTCACTCACCTCCACTCTATGACTTCACACTGCTCCATTCTATGACTTCCCACACCTCCTTTCTATGACTTCACCCACCTCTATTCTATGACTTCACACCTCCATTCTGAATTCAGATACCTCCATTCTGTGACTTCACACACCTCCATTCTATGACTTCACACACCTCCATTCTATGACTTCACACACCTTCATTCTTACTTCAGAAACATCCATTCTATGACCTCACACAACTCCATTCTATGACTTCACAAACCTCCATTCTGTGAATTCACACACCCCTATTCTGAGTTCACACAACTCCATTCGGTGACTTTACAAACCTCCATTCTTACTTCACCAACCTCCATTCTATGACTTCACACACTTCCATTCTATGACTTCACACACCTCCATTCTGTGACTTCTCATACCTCCATTCTGAGTTCACACACCTCCATTCTGTGACTTCACACACCTCCATTCCGTGACTTCACACACCTCCATTCTTACTTCACACACCTCCATTCTATGACTTCACACACTTCCATTCTAGGACTTCACACACCTCCATTCTGTGACTTCACACACCTCCATTCTGAGTTCACACACCTCCATTCTGTGACTTCACACACCTCCATTCCGTGACTTCACACACCTCCATTCTGTGACTTCACACACCTCCATTCTGTGACTTCACACACCTCAATTCTATGACTTCACACACCTCCATTCTGTGACTTCACACACCTCCATTCTATGACTTCACACACCTCCATTCTGTGACTTCACACACCTCCATTCTATGACTTCACACACCTCCATTCTGTGACTGAAAACACCTCCATTCTATAACTTCACACACCTCCATTGTGACTTCACACACCTCCATTCTATGACTTCACACACCTCAATTCTGACTTCACAAACCTCCTTTCTATGACTTCACAGACTTCGAATCTATGACTTCACTCACCTCCACTCTATGACTTCACACTTCTCCATTCTATGACTTCCCGCACCTCCTTTCTATGACTTCACCGACCCCCATTCTCTGACTTCACACCTCCATTCTTACTTCACACACCTCCATTCTGTGACTTCACACACCTCCATTCTATGAGTTCACACACCTCCATTTTGACTTCACACACCTCCATTCTATGACTTCACACACCTCCATTCTTACTTCAGAAACCTCCATTCTATGACTTCACACACCTCCATTCTATGACTTCACACACCTCCATTCTATGACTTCACACAGCTCCATTCTATGTCTTCACACACCCCCATTGTGACTTCACACACGTCCATTCTATGAGTTCACACACCTCCATTCTGACTTCACACACTTCCATTCTATGATTCACACTCCTCCATTCTGACTTCACACAGCTCCATTCTGTGACTTCACACACCTCCATTCTATGACTTCACACACCTCCATTCTATGACTTCACATACCTCATTTCTGAGTTGACACACCTCCATTCTTTGACTTCACATACCTCCAATCTGACTTCATACAACTCCATTCTATGACTTCACACACATCCATTCTTTGACTTCACACACCTCCATTGTGACTTCACACACCTCCATTCTGTGACTTCACACACCTGCATTTGTGATTTCACACACCACAATTTTGACTTCACACGCGTCCATTCTTTGACTTCACACACCTCCATTCTCTGACTTCACACACCTCCATTTTGACTTCACACACTTCCATTCTGTGACTTCACACACCTCCATTCTGTGACTTCACACACCTCCATTGTTTGACTTCACACACCTCCATTTTGACTTCACATACCTCCATTCTGTGTCTTCACACACCTCCATTCTATGACTTCGCTCACCTCCTTTCTATGCCTTCACACACCTCCATTCTGTGACTGCACACACCTCCATTCTATGACTTCGCACACCTCCTTTCTATGCCTTCACACCCCTCCATTCTGTGACTGCACACACCTCCATTCTGTGACTTCACACACTTCCATTCTATGACTTCACACACCTTCATTCTTACTTCACAAACATCCATTCTATGACTTCACACACTTCCATTCTATGTCTTCACACACCTCCATTGTGAATTCACACACCTCCATTCTATGAGTTCACACACCTCCATTCTGTGACTTCACACACCTCCATTCTATGTCTTCACACACCTCCATTGTGAATTCACACACCTCCATTCTATGAGTTCACACACCTCCATTCTAACCTCACAGACCTCCATTCTAAGACTTCACACTCCGCCATTCTGACTTCGAACTCCTCCATTCTGTGAATTCACAAAACTCGATTCTATGATTTCACACACCTCCATACTATGACTTCACACACCACCATCTATGACTTCACACACCTCCATTCTGAGTTCACACACCTCCATTCTTTGACTTCACATACCTCCATTCTGACTTCACACACCAATGTATGACTTCACACACCTCCATACTGTAACTTCACACACTTCCATTGTGACGTCACACACCTCCATTCTACGAGTTCACAAACCTCCATTTTATGACTTCACACACCTCCATGCTGACTTCACACACCTCCATTCTATGACTTCACAGACCTCGAATCTATGACTTCACTCACCTCCACTCTATGACTTCACACTGCTCCATTCTATGACTTCCCACACCTCCTTTCTATGACTTCACCCACCTCTATTCTATGACTTCACTCCTCCATTCTGACTTCAGATACCTCCATCCTGTGACTTCACACACCTCCATTCTGTGACTTCACACACCTCCATTCTATGACTTCACACACCTTCATTCTTACTTCAGAAACATCCATTCTATGACCTCACACAACTCCATTCTATGACTTCACAAACCTCCATTCTGTGAATTCACACACCTCTATTCTGAGTTCACACAACTCCATTCGGTGACTTCACACACCTCCATTCTTACTTCACCAACCTCCATTCTATGACTTCACACAGTTCCATTCTATGACTTCACACACCTCCATTCTGTGACTACTCACACTTCCATTCTGAGTTCACACACCTCCATTCTGTGACTTCACACACCTCCATTCCGTGACTTCACAAACCTCCATTCTTACTTCACACACCTCCATGCTATGACTTCACACACTTCCATTCTAGGACTTGACACACCTCCATTCTTACTTCACACACTTCCATTCTAGGACTTCACACACCTCCATTCTATGACTTCACACACCTCAATTCTATGACTTCACACACCTCCATTCTGTGACTTCACACACCTCCTTTCTATGACTTCACACACCTCCGTTCTGTGACTTCACACACCTCCATTCTGTGACTTCACACACCTCCATTCTGTGACTGCAATCACCTCCATTCTATGACTTCACACACCTCCATTGTGACTTCACACACCTCCATTCTATGAGTTCACACACCTCCATTCTGACTTCACAAACCTCCATTCTATGACTTCACAGACTTCAAATCTGTGACTTCACTCACTTCCACTCTATGACTTCACACTTCTCCATTCTATGACTTCCCACACCTCCTTTCTATGACTTCACCCACCGCCATTCTCTGACTTCACACCTCCATTCTGACTTCACACACCTCCATTCTGTGACTTCACACACCTCCATTCAAAGAGTTCACACACCTAAATTTTGACTTCACACACCTCCCTTCTATGACTTCACACACCTCCATTCTTACTTCAGCAACCTCCATTCTTTGACTTCACACACCTCCATTCTATGACTTCACACACCTCCATTCTATGACTTCACACACCTCCATTCTATGTCTTCACACACCTCCATTGTGACTTCACACACGTCCATTCTATGAGTTCACACACCTCCATTCTGACTTCACACACTTCCATTCGATGACTTCACACTCCTCCATTCTGACTTCACACAGCTCCATTCTGTGACTTCACACACCTCCATTCTATGACTTCACATACCTCATTTCTGAGTTGACACACCTCCATTCTTTGACTTCACATACCTCCAATCTGACTTCATACACCTCCATTCTATGACTTCACACACATCCATTCTGTGACTTCAAAAACCACCATTCTATGAAATCACACATCTCCATTGTGAGTTCACACACCTCCATTCTATGAGTTCACACAGCTCCATTCTGACTTCACACACCTCCATTCTATGACTTCGTACACCTCTATTCTGACTTCACACCCCTCCATTCTGTGCCTTCACACACCTCCACTCTGTGACTTTACACACGTCCATTCTGTGACTTCACACACCTCCCTTCTGTGACTTCACACACCTCCATTCTATGACTTCACACACCTCCATTCCAAGACTTCACAAACCTCAATTCTATGACTTCACACACTTCCATTGTTTTACATCATACACCTCCATTCTTTGACATCACACACCTCCGTTCCATGAATTCACACACCTCCATTCTATGAGTTCACATACCTCCATTCTATGAGTTCACACACCTTCATTCTTACTTCAGCAACATCCATTCTATGACTTCAGACACCTCCATTCTATGACTTCACACACCTTCATTCTTACTTCAGCAACATCCATTCTATGACTTCACACACCTCCATTCTATGACTTCACACACTTCCATTCTATGACTTCACACACCTCCATTCTGTGACTTCACACACCTCCACTTTGAGTTCACACACCTCCATTCTGTGTCTTCACACACCTCCATTCTATGACTTCGCTCACCTCCTTTCTATGCCTTCACACACCTCCATTCTGTGACTGCACACACCTCCATTCTATGACTTCGCACACCTCCTTTCTATGCCTTCACACCCCTCCATTCTGTGACTGCACACACCTCCATTCTAAGACATCACACACCTCCATTCTGTGACTTCACACACCTCCATTCTGTGACTTCACACACCTCCATTCTATGACTTCAGAAACCTACATTGTTACTTCACACACCTCCATTCTATGAGTTCACACACCTTCATTGTGACTTTACACACCTCCATTATCTGACTTCACACACCTCCATTCTGACTTCACACACCTCCATTCTGACTTCACACACCTCAATTCTGTGACTTAACACACCTCCATTCTATGATTTCACACACCTCCATTCTATGACTTCACAGACCTCCATTCTATGATTTCACACACCTCCTTTCTGAGTTCACACACATCAATTCTGTGACTTAACACACCTCCATTGTGACTTCATACACCTCCATTCTATGAGTTCACACACCTCCCTTCTGACTTCAAACACATCCATTCTATGACTTAAACAGCTTCATTCTGACTTCACACACCTCCATTCTATGACTTCGCACACCTCTATTCTGACTTCACACACCTGCATTCTGTGACATCACACACCTCCACTCTATGACTTCACAAACCTCCATTCTGTGACTTCACACACCTATACTCTGTGACTTTACACACCTCCATTCTGTGACATCACACACCTCCATTCTGTGATTTCACACACAATCCATTCTATGACTTCACACACCTCCATTGTGACTTCACACAACTCCATCCTGTGACTTCACACACCTCCTTTCTGTGACTTCACACGCTTCCAATCTATGACTTCACAGACCTCCATTCTATGACTTCACACACCTCCATTCTATGACCTCCCCACACCTTCAATCTATGACTTCACACACCTCCATTCTATGATTTCACACGCTTCCAATCTATGACTTCACACACCTCCATTCTATGACTTCACACACCTACATTCTATGACTTCATACACCTGAATTCTGACTTCACACACCTCCATTCTCTGATTTCACACACCTACATTCTATGACTTCACACACCTCAATTCTCTAACTTCACACGCTTCCAATATTTGACTTCACAAACCTCCATTCCATGACTTCATACACCTCCATTCTATGACTTCACACACATCCATTCTTTGACTTCACACACCTCCATTGTGACTTCACACACCTCCATTCTGTGACTTCACACATCTGCATTTGTGATTTCACACACCACAATTTTGACTTCACACACGTCCATTCTTTGACTTCACACACCTCCATTCTATGACTTCACACACCTCCATTTTGAATTCACACACTTCCATTCTGTGACTTCACACACCTCCATTCTGTGACTTCACACACCTCCATTGTTTGACTTCACACACCTCCATTTTGACTTCACATACCTCCATTCTACGACTTCACACACCTTCATTCTTACTTCAGATATATCCATTCTATGACTTCACAAACCTCCCTTCTCTGAATGCACACACCTCCATTCTGGGTTCACACACCTCCATTCTGTGACTTCACACACCTCCATTCTGTTACTACACACACCTCCATTCTGTGACTTCACACACTTCCATTCTATGACTTCACACACCTTCATTCTTACTTCACAAACATCCATTCTATGACTTCACACACTTCCATTCTATGACTTCACACACCTCCATTCTGTGACTTCACACACCTCCATTCTATGTCTTCACACACCTCCATGGTGACTTCACACACGTCCATTCTATGAGTTCACACACCTCCATTCTGACCTCACACACTTCCATTCTATGACCACACTCCTCCATTCTGAGTTCACACAGCTCCATTCTGTGATTTCACACACCTCCATTCTATGACTTCACACACCTCCATTCTATGACTTCACACACTTCCATTCTATGACTTCACACACCTCCATTCTGTGACTTCACACACCTCCACTCTGAGTTCACACACCTCCATTCTGTGTCTTCACACACCTCCATTCTGTGACTTTACACACCTCCTTCTATGACTTCACACACCTCCATTCTGTGATTTCACACACCTCAAATCTGAGTTCACACACCTCCATACTGTGACTTCACAAACCTCCATTCTGTGACTTCACAAACCTCCATTCTATGACTTCACACACCTCCTTTCTATGCCTTCAAACACCTCCATTCTGTGACTGCACACACCCCCATTCTATGACATCACACACCTCCATTCTGTGACTTCACACACATCCATTCTATGACTTCACACACCTCCATTCTATGACTTCAGAATCCTACATTGTTACTTCACACAGCTCCATTCTATGAGTTCACACACCTTCATTGTGACTTCACACACCTCCATTATCTGACTTCACACACCTCCTTTCTGAGTTCAAACACATCCATTCTGTGACTTCACACACCTCCATTGTGACTTCACACACCTCCATTCTGTGACTTCACACATCTGCATTTGTGATTTCACACACCACAATTTTGACTTCACACACGTCCATTCTTTGACTTCACACACCTCCATTCTATGACTTCACACACCTCCATTTTGAATTCACACACTTCCATTCTGTGACTTCACACACCTCCATTCTGTGACTTCACACACCTCCATTGTTTGACTTCACACACCTCCATTTTGACTTCACATACCTCCATTCTACGACTTCACACACCTTCATTCTTACTTCAGATATATCCATTCTATGACTTCACAAACCTCCCTTCTCTGAATGCACACACCTCCATTCTGGGTTCACACACCTCCATTCTGTGACTTCACACACCTCCATTCTGTTACTTCACACACCTCCATTCTGTGACTTCACACACTTCCATTCTATGACTTCACACACCTTCATTCTTACTTCACAAACATCCATTCTATGACTTCACACACTTCCATTCTATGACTTCACACACCTCCATTCTGTGACTTCACACACCTCCATTGTATGTCTTCACACACCTCCATTGTGACTTCACACACGTCCATTCTATGAGTTCACACACCTCCATTCTGACCTCACACACTTCCATTCTATGACCACACTCCTCCATTCTGAGTTCACACAGCTCCATTCTGTGATTTCACACACCTCCATTCTATGACTTCACACACCTCCATTCTATGACTTCACACACTTCCATTCTATGACTTCACACACCTCCATTTTGTGACTTCACACACCTCCACTCTGAGTTCACACACCTCCATTCTGTGTCTTCACACACCTCCATTCTGTGACTTTACACACCTCCTTCTATGACTTCACACACCTCCATTCTGTGATTTCACACACCTCAAATCTGAGTTCACACACCTCCATACTGTGACTTCACAAACCTCCATTCTGTGACTTCACACACCTCCATTCTATGACTTCACACACCTCCTTTCTATGCCTTCAAACACCTCCATTCTGTGACTGCACACACCCCCATTCTATGACATCACACACCTCCATTCTGTGACTTCACACACATCCATTCTATGACTTCACACACCTCCATTCTATGGCTTCAGAATCCTACATTGTTACTTCACACAGCTCCATTCTATGAGTTCACACACCTTCATTGTGACTTCACACACCTCCATTATCTGACTTCACACACCTCCTTTCTGAGTTCAAACACATCCACTCTGTGACTTCACACACTTCCATTGTGACTTCATACACCTCCATTCTATGAGTTCACACACCTCCATTCTGACTTCACACACATCCATTCTATGACTTCACACAGCTCCATTCTTACTTCACACACCTCCATTCTATGACTTCGCACACCTCTATTCTGACTTCACACACCTGCATTCTGTGACTTCACACACCTGCATTCTGTGACTTCACACACATCCACTCTATGACTTCACAAACCTCCATTCTGTGACTTCACACACCTCCACTCTGTGACTTAACACACCTCCATTCTGTGACTTCACACACCTGCATTCTGTGATTTCACACACAATCCATTCTATGACTTCACACACCTCCATTGTGACTTCACACAACTCCATCCTGTGACTTCACACACCTCCTTTCTGTGACTTCACACGCTTCCAATCTATGACTTCACAGACCTCCATTCTATGACTTCACACACCTCCATTCTATGACCTCCCCACACCTTCAATCTATGACTTCACACACCTCCATTCTATGACTTCACACGCTTCCAATCTATGACTTCACACACCTCCATTCTATGACTTCACACACCTCCATTCTATGACTTCACACACATCCATTCTTTGACTTCACACACCTCCATTGTGACTTCACAAACCTCCATTCTGTGACTTCACACACATCCATTCTTTGACTTCACACACCTCCATTGTGACTTCACACACCTCCATTCTGTGACTTCACACACCTGCCTTTGTGATTTCACACACCACAATTTTGACTTCACACACGTCCATTCTTTGACTTCACACACCTCCATTCTCTGACTTCACACACTTCCATTGTGACTTCACACACCTCCATTCTGTGACTTCACACACCTGCCTTTGTGATTTCACACACCACAATTTTGACTTCACACACGTCCATTCTTTGACTTCACACACCTCCATTCTCTGACTTCACACACCTCCATTTTGACTTCACACACTTCCATTCTGTGACTTCACACACCTCCATTATGTGACTTCACACACCTCCATTCTTTGACTTCACACACCTCCATTTTGACTTCACACACTTCCATTGTGTGACTTCACACACCTCCATTCTGTGACTTCACACACCTCCATTGTTTTACTTCACACACCTCCATTTTGACTTCACATACCTCCATTCTATGACTTCACACACCTTCATTCTTACTTCAGATATATTCATTCTATGACTTCACAAACCTCCCTTTTCTGAATGCACACACCTCCATTCTGGGTTCACACACCTCCATTCTGTGACTTCACACACCTCCATTCTGTGACTTCACACACCTCCATTCTGTGACTTCACACACTTCCATTCTTTGACTTCACACACCTTCATTCTTACTTCACAAACATCCATTGTATGACTTCACACACTTCCATTCTATGACTTCACACACCTCCATTCTGTGACTTCACACACGTCCATTCTATGTCTTCACATACCTCCATTGTGAATTCACACACCTCCATTCTATGAGTTCACACACCTCCATTCTAACCTCACAGACCTCCATTCTAAGACTTCACACTCCGCCATTCTGACTTCACACTCCTCCATTCTGTGAATTCACAAAACTCCATTCTATGATTTCACACACCTCCATTCTATGACTTCACACACCTACATTGTGACTTCACACAGGTACGTTCTATCAGTTCACACAGCTGCATTGTGACTTCACACACGTCCATTCTCTGGCTTCACACACCTCCATTCTGAATTCACACACCTCCATTCTGACTTCACACCCCTCAATTCTGTGACTTCACACACCTCCATTCTATGACTTCACATACCTCATTTCTGAGTTGACACACCTCCATTTTGTGACTTCACATACCTCTAATCTAACTTCACACACCTCCATTCTATGACTTCACACACCTCCATTCTGTGACTTCAAAAACCACCATTCTATGACTTCACACACCTCCATTCTGTGACTTCACACCTCCATTCTTTGACTTCACACCTCCATTCTATGACTTCACACACCAACATTTATGACGTCACTCACCTCCATTCTGTGACTTCACACACCTCCATTCTGACATCACACACCTACATTCTATGACTTCACACACTTCCATTCTATGACTTCACAAACCTCCATTCTGTGACTTCACCTACCTCCATTGTGAGTTCACACACCTCCATTCTTTGACTTCACACACCTTGATTCTCTGACTTCACACACCTCCATTCTACGATTTCACACACCTCCATTCTGTGACTTAACACATCTCCATTCTATGACTTCACACACCTCCATTCTGTGACTTCACACACCTCCATTCTTAGTTCACACACCTCCATTCTGTGACTTCACACACCTCCATTATATGACTTCACACACCTCCATATTGTGACTTCACACACGTCCATTCTCTGACTTCACACACCTCCATTCTGTGACTTCAAAAACCACCATTCTATGACTTCACACATCTCCATTGTGACTTCACACACCTTCATTCTATGAGTTCACCCAGCTCCATTCTGACTTCACACACCTCCATTCTATGACTTCGCACACGTCTATTCTGACTTCACACATCTCCATTCTGTGACTTCACATTCCTCCATTCTGTGACTTCACACACCTCCATTTTGACTTCACACACCTCCATTCTATGAGTTCACACACCTCCATTCTGACTTCAAATACCTCCATTCTATGACTTCACACACCTCCATTCTAAGACTTCACACACCTCCATTCTATGACTTCACACACTTCCATTGTTTGACATCATACGCCTCCATTCTTTGACTTCACACACTTCCGTTCCATGAATTCACACACCTCCATTCTATGAGTTCAGACACCTCCATTCTATGAGTTCACACACCTTCATTCTTACTTCAGCAACATCCATTCTATGACTTCAGACACCTCCATTCTATGAACTCCCACACCTTCATTCTTACTTCAGCAACATCCATTCTATGACTTCATACACCTCCATTCTATGGTTTCACAAACCTCCATTCTGTGACTTCACACACCTCCATTCTGGGTTCACACACCTCCATTCTGTGATTTCACACACCTGTATTCTGACTTCACACACCTCCATTCTATGACTTCGCAAACTTCCATTCTATGACTTCACACACCTCCATTCTGTGACTTCACACACCTCCTCTCTGAGTTCACACACCTCCATTCTGTGTCTTCACACACCTCCATTCTGTGACTTCAGACACCTCCTTCTATGACTTCACACAGTGTCATTCTGTGACTTCACACACCTCCATTCTATGACTTCACACACCTCGTTTCTGAGTTGACACACCTCCCTTCTGTGATTTCACACACCTCCATTGTTTGACTTCACACACCTCCATCTTGGACTTCACACACCTCCATTCCATGACTTCACACACCTCCGTTCTTTGAGTGCACAAACCTCCATTTTGACTTCACACTCCTACATTCTATGACTTCACACACCTTCATTCCTACTTCAGAAACATCCATTCTATGACTGCACACACCTCCATTCTATGACTTCACACACCTGCATTCTGAATTCACACAGCTTCATTCTATGACATCACACACCTCCATTCTGGGACTTCACACACTTCCATTCTATGACTTCACACACCTTCATTCTTACTTCACAAACATCCATTCTATGACTTCACACACCTCCATTCTGTGACTTCACACACCTCCATTCTATGTCTTCACACACCTCCTTTATGAATTCACACACCTCCATTCTATGAGTTCACACACCTCCATTCTAACTTCACACACCTCCATTCTATGACTTCACACTCCGCCATTCTGACTTCACACTCCTCCATTCTGTGAATTCACAAAACTCCATTGTACGATTTCACACGAATCCATACTATGACTTCACACACCTCCATTTATGACTTCACACACCTCCAATCTGAGTTTACACACCTCCATTCTGTGACTTCACACACCTCCATTCTGACTTCACACACCAATGTATGACGTCACCCTCCTCCATTCTGTGACTTCACACACTTCCATTGTGACATCACACACCTCCATTCTATGAGTTCACATACCTCCATTCTATGACTTCACACTGCTCCATTCTATGACTTCCCACACCTTCTTTCTATGACTTCACCCACCTCTATTAGATGACTTCACACCTCCATTCTGACTTCAGATACCTCCATTCTGTGAATTCACACACCTCCATTCTGAGTTCACACAACTCCATTCGGTGACTTCACACACCTCCATTCTTACTTCACAAACCTCCATTCTATGACTTCACACACTGCCATTCTATGACTTCACACACCTCCATTCTGTGACATCTCGCACCTCCATTCTGAGTTCACACACCTCCATTCTGTGACTTCACACACCTCCATTCCGTCACTTCACACACCTCCATTCTGTGACTTCACACACCTCCATTCCCTGACTTCACACACCTCCATTCTGTGACTTCACACACCTCCATTCTGTGACTTCACACACCTCCATTTTGACTTCACACACCTCCATTCTATGAGTTCACACACCTCCATTCTGACTTCAAATACCTCTATTCTATGACTTCACACACCTCCATTGTGACTTCACACACCTCCATTCTATGAGTTCACACACCTCCATTCTGACTTCACAAACCTCCATTCTATGACTTCACAGACTTTGAATATGTGACTTCACTCACCTCCACTCTATGACTTCACACTTCTCCATTCTATGATTTCCCACACCTCCTTTCCATGACTTCACCCACCCCCATTCTATGACTTCACACCTCCATTCTGACTTCACACACCTCCATTCTGTGACTTCACACACCTCCATTCTATGAGTTCACACACCACCATTTGGACTTGACACACCTCCATTCTATGACTTCGCACACCTTCATTCTTACTTCAGAAACATCCATTCTATGACTTCACACACCTCCATTCTATGAATTCACACACCTCCATTCTATGCCTTCACACACCTCCATTCTGTGACTTCACACACCTCCATTCTATGTCTTCACACACCTCCATTGTGACTTCACACACGTCCATTCTATGAGTTCACACACCTCCATTCTGACTTCACACACCTCCATTCTATGACTTCACACTCCTCCATTCTGACTTCACACAGCTCCATTGTGTGAATTGACAAAATTCCACTCTATGATTTCACACAACTCCATACTGTGACTTCACACACCTCCATCTATGACTTCAAACACCTCCATTCTGAGTTCACACACCTCCATTCTGTGACTTCACACACCTCCATTCTGACTTCACACACCTCCAATATATGACTTCACACACCTCCATTCTGTGACTTCACACACTTCCATTGTGACGTCACAAACCTCCATGCTATGAGTTCACACACGTCCATGCTAGGACTTCACACTCCTCAATTCTAGCATCACACAGCTCCATTCTATGACCTCACAGACCTCGAATCTGTGACTTCACTCACCTCCATTCTATGACTTCACACTCCTCTATTCTATGACTTCCCACAACTCCTTTCTATGAATTCACCCACCTATATTCTATGACTTCACACCTCCATTCTGACTTCACTCACCTCCATTCTCTGACCTCACACACCTCCATTCTATGACTTCACACACCTCCATTCTATGACTTCAAACACCTTCATTCTTACTTCAGAAACATCCATTCTATGACCTCACACACCTCCATTCTATGACTTTACAAACCTCCATTCTGTGACTTCCCACACCTCCCTGCTGACTTCACACACCTACCTTCTGTGACTTTACACACCTCCATTGTGAGTTCACCCACTTCCATTC
>JANJXV010001493.1:0-114800 GCA_024803745.1 Megascapheus bottae
GACTTCACACACCTCCATTCTATGACTTCACACACCTCCATTGTGACTTCACAAACATCAATTCTGTGACTTCACACAACTCCATTCTTACTTCACACACCTCCATTCTATGACTTCACACACCTCCATTCTGACTTCACACACCTCCATTCTATGACTTCACACACCTCCATTCTGTCTTCACACACCTCCATTCTGACTTCACAAACATTAATTCTGTGACTTCACACACCTCCACTCCTTGACTTCACACACCTCCATTGTGAGTTCACACACCTCCATTCTGAATTCACAAACATCAATTATGTGAATTCACACACCTCCATTCTATGACTTCACACACCTCCATTCTATGACTTCACACACCTCCATTCTATGACTTCACAAATCTCCATTCTGACTTCACACACCTCCATTCTGACTTCACAAACATCAATTCTGTGACTTCACACACCTCCATTCTATGACTTCACACACCTCCATTCTATGACTTCACACACCTCCATTCTGTGACTTCACACACTTCCATTCTTTGACTTCACACACCTCCATTTTTTGACTCCACACATCTCCATTGTGAGTTCACTCACCTCCATTCTATGACTTCACACACCTCCATTCTGACTTCACACAGCTCCATTCTATGACTTCACACACCTCCATTCTGTGCCTTCACACATCTCCATTTTATGACTAAACACACCTTCATTCTTACTTCACAAACATTCATTCTATAACTTCACACACCTCCATTCTATGACTTCACACACTTCCATTCTATGACTTTACACAACTCCATTCTGTGACTTCACACACCTCAATTCTGTGACTTCACACACCTACATTATGACTTCACACACCTCCATTCTATGACTTCACACACATCCATTCTGACTTCACACACCTCCATTCTATGACTTCCACACCTCCATTCTGTGACTTCACACACCACCATTCTATGACTTCACATACCTCCATTGTGACTACACACACCTCTATTCTATGAGTTCACACACCTCCATTCTGACTTCACACACCTCCATTCTATGACTTCACACACCTCCATTCTGACTTCACACACCTCCATTCTATGACTTCACACAACTCCATTCTGACTTCACACACCTCCATTCTGTGACTTCACACACCTCCATTCCATGACTTCACACACCTCCATTCTATGAGTTCACACACCTCCATTTGTGACTCTACACACCACCTTTTTGACTTCACACACCTCCATTCTGTGATTTCACACACCTCCATTCTGTGACTGCACACACTTTTATTGTTTGCCTTCACACACCTCCATTCTTTGACTTCACACACCTCCTTTCTTTGACTTCACACACCTCCATTCTATGAGTTCACACACCTCCATTCTATGAGTTCACACACCTCCATTTTGACTTCACAAACCTCCATTCTATGACTTCACACACCTTCATTCTTACTTCAGAAATATCCATTATATGACTTCACTCACTTCCATTCTATGACTTCACAAATCTCCGGTCTGTGATTTCACACACTTCCATTCTGAGTTCACACACCTCCATTCTCTGAGTTCACACACCTCCATTCTGTGACTTAACACACCTCCATTCTATGACTTCACAGACCTCCATTCTGTGACTTCACACACCTTTATTGTTTGACTTCACACACCTCCATTCTGGGACTTCACACACCTCCATTGTGAGTTCACACACCTCCATTCTGTGACTTCACACACCTCCATTCTGTGACTTCACACACCTCCATTCTGTGACTACACACATCTCCATTCTGTGACTTCACACACCTCCATTCTATGACTTCACACACCTCCATTCTGTGAGTTCACACACCTCCATTCTGTGACTTCACACACCTCAATTTTGACTTCACACACTTCCATTCTTTGACTTCACACACCTCCATTCTGTGACTTCACACACCACCATGGTTTGACTTCACACACCTCCCTTTTTGGACTTCACACACCTCCATTGCATGACTTCACGCATCTCCATTTTATGAGTTCGCACACCTCCATTTTGACTTCACACACCTACATTCTATGACTTCACACACCTTCATTCTACTTCAGAAACATCCTTTCTATGACTTCACACACCTCCATTCTATGACTTTACAAACCTCCATTCTGTGACTTCACACACCTCCATTCTGAGTTCACACACCTCAATTCTGTGACTTCACACACCTCAATTCTGACTTCACACACCTCCATTCTATGACTTCACACAATTCTTGTCTATGATTTCACACACCTCCATTCTTTGACTTCACACACTTCCATTGTGATTTCACACACCTCCATTCTATGACTTCACACACCTCCATTATGACTTCACATAGCTCCATTCTATGTCTTCACACATCTCCATTCTGTGCCTTCACACACCTCCAGTCTATGACTTAACACACCTTCATTCTTACTTCACAAACATCCATTCTATGATCACACACCTCCATTATGACTTCACACACCTCCATTCTATGACTTCACACACCTCCATTCTATGACTTCACATCTCCATTCTGTGATTTCACACACCCCCATTCTGAGTTTACACACCTCCATTCTGTGACTTCACACACCTCCAATCTGACTTCACACAGCTCCTTTCTATTACTTCACACACCTCCATACTGTGACTTCACACACCTCCATTCTATGATTTCAATCACCTCCCTTTGACTTCACAAACCTCCATTCTATGACTTCACACAACTCCATTCTGACTTCACACACCTCCATTCTGTGACTTCACACATCCATTCCATGACTTCACACACCTCCATTCCATGACTTCACACACCTCCATTCGATGACTTCACACACCTCCATTCTATGATTTCACACACCTCCCTTGTGACTTCACACACCTCCATTCTATGACTTCACACATCTACATTCTGACTTCACACACCTCCATTCTCTGACTTCACACACCTCCATTTCATGACTTCACACACCTCCATTCTGTGATTTCACACACCTCCATTCTGTGACTTCACACACCTTTATTCTTTGACTTCACACAATGCATTCTTTGACTTCACACACCTTTATTCCATGACTTCACACACCTCCATTCTATGAGTTCTCAGACCTCCATTCTATGAGTTCACACACCTCCATTTTGACTTCATACACCTCCATTCTATGACTTCACACACATTCATTCTTATTCAGAAACATCCATTCTATGACTTCACACACCTCCATTCTATGACTTTACACACCTCCATTCTGTGACTTCACACACCTCCATTCCATGACTTCACACACCTCCATTCTTTGACTTCACACACCTCCGTTCTATGAGTTCATACCCCTCCATTTTAGACTCTACACACCACATTTTTGACTTCACACACCTCCATTCTGTGATTTCACACACCTCCATTCTGTGACTTCACACACCTTTATTGTTTGACTTCACACACCTCCATTCTTTGACTTCACACACCTCCATTGCATGACTTCACACACCTCCATTCTATGAGTTCACAAACCTCCATTCTATGAGTTCACACACATCCATTTTGACTTCACACACCTCCATTCTGTGACTTCACACACCTCCATTCTGTGACTTCACACACCTCCATTCTATGACTTCACACACCTACATTCTGTGACTTCACACACCTCCATTCTGTTACTTCACACACCTCCATTTTGACTTCACACACTTCCATTCTTTGAATTCACACACCTCCATTCTGTGACTTCACCCACATTAACATTGTTTGACTTCACACACCTCTATTTTTGGACTTCACACACCTCCATTCCATGACTTCACACATCTCCATTTTATGAGTTCGCACACCTCTATTTTGACTTCACACTCCTCCATTCTATGACTTCACACGCCTTCATTCTACTTCAGAAACATCCGTTCTATGACTTCACACACCTCCATTCTATGATTTCACAAACCTCCATTCTGTGACTTCACACACCTCCATTCTGAGTTCACAAACCTCAATTCTGTGAATTCACACACCTCAATTCTGGCTTCACACACCTCCAAACTATGACTTCACACACCTCCATTCTTTGACTTCACACAACTCCATTCTATGACTTCACACACCTCCATTCTATGAATTCACATATCTCCATTCTGTGACTTCACACAACTCCATTCTATGACTTCCCACACCTCCATTCTGGGACTTCACAGACCTCCATTCTGAGTTCACACACCTCCATTCTTTGACTTCATACACCTTCATTCTCACTTCAGAAACATCCATTCTATGACTTCACGCACCTACATTCTATGACTTCACAAACCTCCGTTCTGTGACCACACACCTCCATTCTGAGTTCCCACACCTCCATTCTGTGACTTCACCCACCTTCATCCTGATATTCACACACCTCCATTCTGACTTCACAAACCTCAATTCTTTGACTTCACACACCTCCATTCTATGATTTCACACACTTCCATTCTATTAATTCACACACCTCCATTCCATGACTTCACACACCTCCATTCTATGAGTTCACACACCTCCATTCTATGAGTTCACACACCTTCATTTTGACTTCACACACCTCCATTCTTTGACTTCATACACCTTCATTCTCACTTCAGAAACATCCATTGTATGACTTCACGCACCAACATTCTATGACTTCACAAACCTCCGTTCTATGACCACACACCTCCATTCTGAGTTCCCACACCTCCATTCTGTGACTTCACCCACCTCCATCCAGATTTCACACAGCTCAATTCTGACTTCACAAACCTCAATTCTTTGACTTCACACACCTTCATTCTATGATTTCTCACACCTCCATTCTATTAGTTCACACACCACCATTCTGTGACTTCACACAACTCCATTCTATGACTTCCCTCACCTCCATTGTGTGACTTCACACACCTCCATTCTGAGTTCACAAACCTCCATTCGGTGACTTAACGCACCTCCATTCTGTGACTTCACACACCTTCGTTCTGACTTCACACACCTCCATTCTATGACTTCACACACCTCCATTCTGTGACTTCACACGCCTCAATTCTGTGACATCACACACCTCCATTATGACTTCACACACCTCCATTCTATGACTTCACACACCTCCATTCTATGACTTCACCCACCTAGATTCTGTGACTTCACACACCTCCGTTCTGAGTTCACACACCTCAATTCTGTGACTTCACACACCTCCATTCGGACTTCACCAAGCTCCATTCAATGACTTCACACACCTCCATTCTTTGACTTCGCACACCTCCAATCTGACTTCACACAGCTCCACTCTATGCCTTCCCACACCTCCATTCTATGATTTCACACACCTCCATTCTATGACTTCACACACCTCCATTCTGTGATTTCACACACCTCCATTCTGAGTTCAAACACCTCCGTTCTGTGACTTAACACAACTCCATTCTGTGACTTCAAACACCACCATTCTGAGTTCACACACCTCCATTCTGTGACTTCACACACCTCCATTCTGACTTCAAACAGCTCCATTCTATGACTTCACACACCTCCATTCTGTGCCTACACACACCTCCATTCTATGACTTAACACACCTTCATTCCTTCTTCACAAACATCCATTCTATGACTTCACACACCTCCATTCTATGACTTCACACACCTCCATTCTATGACTTCACAAACCTCCATTCTATGACTTCACAAACCTCCATTCTGTGACTTCACACACCTCAATTCTGTGACTTCACACACCTCCATTATGAATTCACACACCTCCATTCTATGACTTCACACACCTCCATTCTATGACTTCACACACCTTCATTCTGTGACTTCACACACCTCCATTCTGAGTTCACACACCTCCATTCTATGACTTCACACACCTCCATTCTATGACTTCACAAACCTCCATTCTGTGACTTCACACACCTCAATTCTGTGACTTCACACAGCTCCATTCTATGACTTCACAAACCTCCATTCTGTGACTTCACACACCTCCATTCTATGACTTCACACACCTCCATTGTGACTTCACAAACATCAATTCTGTGACTTCACACAACTCCATTCTTACTTCACACACCTCCATTCTATGACTTCACACACCTCCATTCTGACTTCACACACCTCCATTCTATGACTTCACACAACTCCATTCTGACTTCAGACACCTCCATTCTATGAGTTCACACACGTGCATTGTGACTTCACACACCTCCATTCTATGACTTCACACACCTCCATTCTGTCTTCACACACCTCCACTCTTTGACTTCACACACCTCCATTGTGAGTTCACACACCTCCATTCTGAATTCACAAACATCAATTATGTGAATTCACACACCTCCATTCCATGACTTCACACACCTCCATTCTATGACTTCACACACCTCCATTCTATGACTTCACAAATCTCAATTCTGACTTCACACACCTCCATTCTGACTTCACAAACATCAATTCTGTGACTTCACACACCTCCATTCTATGACTTCACACACCTCCATTCTATGACTTCACACACCTCCATTCTGTGACTTCACACACTTCCATTCTTTGACTTCACACACCTCCATTCCATGACTTCACACACCTCCATTCTATGAGTTCACACATCTCCATTCTATGAGTTCACACACCTCCATTTTGACTTCACACACCTCCATTCTTTGACTTCATACACCTTCATTCTCACTTCAGAAACATCCATTCTATGACTTCACGCACCTACATTCTATGACTTCACAAACCTCCGTTCTGTGACCACACACCTCCATTCTGAGTTCCCACACCTCCATTCTGTGACTTCACCCACCTCCATCCTGACTTCACACACCTCCATTCTGACTTCACAAACCTCAATTCTTTGACTTCACACACCTCCATTCTATGATTTCACACACTTCCATTCTATTAATTCACACACCTCCATTCCATGACTTCACACACCTCCATTCTATGAGTTCACACACCTCCATTCTATGAGTTCACACACCTCCATTTTGACTTCACACACCTCCATTCTTTGACTTCATACACCTTCATTCTCACTTCAGAAACATCCATTGTATGACTTCACGCACCAACATTCTATGACTTCACAAACCTCCGTTCTGTGACCACACACCTCCATTCTGAGTTCCCACACCTCCATTCTGTGACTTCACCCACCTCCATCCTGATTTCACACAGCTCCATTCTGACTTCACAAACCTCAATTCTTTGACTTCACACACCTTCATTCTATGATTTCTCACACCTCCATTCTATTAATTCACACACCACCATTCTGTGACTTCACACAAGTCCATTCTATGACTTCCCTCACCTCCATTGTGTGACTTCACACACCTCCATTCTGAGTTCACAAACCTCCATTCGGTGACTTAACGCACCTCCATTCTGTGACTTCACACACCTCCGTTCTGACTTCACACACCTCCATTCTATGACTTCACACACCTCCATTCTGTGACTTCACACGCATCAATTCTGTGACTTCACACACCTCCATTATGACTTCACACACCTCCATTCTATGACTTCACACACCTCCATTCTATGACTTCACCCACCTAGATTCTGTGACTTCACACACCTCCGTTCTGAGTTCACACACCTCAATTCTGTGACTTCACACACCTCCATTCTGACTTCACCAAGCTCCATTCAATGACTTCACACACCTCCATTCTTTGACTTCGCACACCTCCAATCTGACTTCACACAGCTCCACTCTATGCCTTCCCACACCTCCATTCTATGATTTCACACACCTCCATTCTATGACTTCACACACCTCCATTCTGTGATTTCACACACCTCCATTCTGAGTTCAAACACCTCCGTTCTGTGACTTAACACAACTCGATTCTGTGACTTCAAACACCACCATTCTGAGTTCACACACCTCCATTCTGTGACTTCACACACCTCCATTCTGACTTCAAACAGCTCCATTCTATGACTTCACACACCTCCATTCTGTGCCTACACACACCTCCATTCTATGACTTAACACACCTTCATTCCTTCTTCACAAACATCCATTCTATGACTTCACACACCTCCATTCTATGACTTCACACACCTCCATTCTATGACTTCACAAACCTCCATTCTGTGACTTCACACACCTCAATTCTGTGACTTCACACACCTCCATTATGAATTCACACACCTCCATTCTATGACTTCACACACCTCCATTCTACGACTTCACACACCTTCATTATGTGACTTCACACACCTCCATTCTGAGTTCACACACCTCCATTCTGTGACTTCACACAACTCCAATCTGACTTCACACAGCTCCATTCTATGACTTCACACACCTCCATTCTGTGACTTCACACACCTCCATTTATGACTTCACACACCTCCATTGTGACTTCACAAACATCAATTCTGTGACTTCACACAACTCCATTCTTACTTCACACACCTCCATTCTATGACTTCACACACCTCCATTCTGACTTCACACACCTCCATTCTATGACTTCACACAACTCCATTCTGACTTCAGACACCTCCATTCTATGAGTTCACACACGTGCATTGTGACTTCACACACCTCCATTCTATGACTTCACACACCTCCATTCTGTCTTCACACACCTCCATTCTGACTTCACAAACATCAATTCTGTGACTTCACACACCTCCACTCTTTGACTTCACACACCTCCATTGTGAGTTCACACACCTCCATTCTGAATTCACAAACATCAATTATGTGAATTCACACACCTCCATTCTATGACTTCACACACCTCCATTCTATGACTTCACACACCTCCATTCTATGACTTCACAAATCTCCATTCTGACTTCACACACCTCCATTCTGACTTCACAAACATCAATTCTGTGACTTCACACACCTCCATTCTATGACTTCACACACCTCCATTCTATGACTTCACACACCTCCATTCTGTGACTTCACACACTTCCATTCTTTGACTTCACACACCTCCATTTTTTGACTCCACACATCTCCATTGTGAGTTCACTCACCTCCATTCTATGACTTCACACACCTCCATTCTGACTTCACACAGCTCCATTCTATGACTTCACACACCTCCATTCTGTGCCTTCACACATCTCCATTTTATGACTAAACACACCTTCATTCTTACTTCACAAACATTCATTCTATAACTTCACACACCTCCATTCTATGACTTCACACACTTCCATTGTATGACTTTACACAACTCCATTCTGTGACTTCACACACCTCAATTCTGTGACTTCACACACCTACATTATGACTTCACACACCTCCATTCTATGACTTCACACACCTCCATTCTGACTTCACACACCTCCATTCTATGACTTCCACACCTCCATTCTGTGACTTCACACACCACCATTCTATGACTTCACATACCTCCATTGTGACAACACACACCTCTATTCTATGAGTTCACACACCTCCATTCTGACTTCACACACCTCCATTCTATGACTTCACACACCTCCATTCTGACTTCACACACCTCCATTCTATGACTTCACACAACTCCATTCTGACTTCACACACCTCCATTCTGTGACTTCACACACCTCCATTCCATGACTTCACACACCTCCATTCTATGAGTTCACACACCTCCATTTGTGACTCTACACACCACCTTTTTGACTTCACATACCTCCATTCTGTGATTTCACACACCTCCATTCTGTGACTGCACACAGTTTTATTGTTTGCCTTCACACACCTCCATTCTTTGACTTCACACACCTCCTTTCTTTGACTTCACACACCTCCATTCTATGAGTTCACACACCTCCATTCTATGAGTTCACACACCTCCATTTTGACTTCACAAACCTCCATTCTATGACTTCACACACCTTCATTCTTACTTCAGAAATATCCATTATATGACTTCACTCACTTCCATTCTATGACTTCACAAATCTCCGTTCTGTGATTTCACACACTTCCATTCTGAGTTCACACACCTCCATTCTCTGAGTTCACACACCTCCATTCTGTGACTTAACACACCTCCATTCTGTGACTTCACAGACCTCCATTCTGTGACTTCACACACCTTTATTGTTTGACTTCACACACCTCCATTCTGGGACTTCACACACCTCCATTGTGAGTTCACACACCTCCATTCTGTGACTTCACACACCTCCATTCTGTGACTTCACACACCTCCATTCTGTGACTACACACATCTCCATTCTGTGACTTCACACACCTCCATTCTATGACTTCACACATCTCCATTCTGTGAGTTCACACACCTCCATTCTGTGACTTCACACACCTCAATTTTGACTTCACACACTTCCATTCTTTGACTTCACACACCTCCATTCTGTGACTTCACACACCACCATGGTTTGACTTCACACACCTCCCTTTTTGGACTTCACACACCTCCATTGCATGACTTCACGCATCTCCATTTTATGAGTTCGCACACCTCCATTTTGACTTCACACACCTACATTCTATGACTTCACACACCTTCATCTACTTCAGAAACATCCTTTCTATGACTTCACACACCTCCATTCTATGACTTTACAAACCTCCATTCTGTGACTTCACACACCTCCATTCTGAGTTCACACACCTCAATTCTGTGACTTCACACACCTCAATTCTGACTTCACACACCTCCATTCTATGACTTCACACAATTCTTGTCTATGATTTCACACACCTCCATTCTTTGACTTCACACACTTCCATTGTGATTTCACACACCTCCATTCTATGACTTCACACACCTCCATTATGACTTCACATAGCTCCATTCTATGTCTTCACACATCTCCATTCTGTGCCTTCACACACCTCCAGTCTATGACTTAACACACCTTCATTCTTACTTCACAAACATCCATTCTATGATCACACACCTCCATTATGACTTCACACACCTCCATTCTATGACTTCACACACCTCCATTCTATGACTTCACACCTCCATTCTGTGATTTCACACACCCCCATTCTGAGTTTACACACCTCCATTCTGTGACTTCACACTCCTCCAATCTGACTTCACACAGCTCCATTCTATTACTTCACACACCTCCATACTGTGACTTCACACACCTCCATTCTATGATTTCAATCACCTCCCTTTGACTTCACAAACCTCCATTCTATGACTTCACACAACTCCATTCTGACTTCACACACCTCCATTCTGTGACTTCACACATCCATTCCATGACTTCACACACCTCCATTCCATGACTTCACACACCTCCATTCCATGACTTCACACACCTCCATTCTATGATTTCACACACCTCCCTTGTGACTTCACACACTTCCATTCTATGACTTCACACATCTACATTCTGACTTCACACACCTCCATTATCTGACTTCACACACCTCCATTTCATGACTTCACACACCTCCATTCTGTGATTTCACACACCTCCATTCTGTGACTTCACACACCTTTATTGTTTGACTTCACACAATGCATTCTTTGACTTCACACACCTTTATTCCATGACTTCACACACCTCCATTCTATGAGTTCTCAGACCTCCATTCTATGAGTTCACACACCTCCATTTTGACTTCATACACCTCCATTCTATGACTTCACACACATTCATTCTTATTCAGAAACATCCATTCTATGACTTCACACACCTCCATTCTATGACTTTACACACCTCCATTCTGTGACTTCACACACCTCCATTCCATGACTTCACACACCTCCATTCTTTGACTTCACACACCTCCGTTCTATGAGTTCACACCCCTCCATTTTTGACTCTACACACCACATTTTTGACTTCACACACCTCCATTCTGTGATTTCACACACCTCCATTCTGTGACTTCACACACCTTTATTGTTTGACTTCACACACCTCCATTCTTTGACTTCACACACCTCCATTGCATGACCTCACACACCTCCATTCTATGAGTTCACAAACCTCCATTCTATGAGTTCACACACATCCATTTTGACTTCACACACCTCCATTCTGTGACTTCACACACCTCCATTCTGTGACTTCACACACCTCCATTCTATGACTTCACACACCTACATTCTGTGACTTCACACACCTCCATTCTGTTACTTCACACACCTCCATTTTGACTTCACACACTTCCATTCTTTGAATTCACACACCTCCATTCTGTGACTTCACCCACATTAACATTGTTTGACTTCACACACCTCTATTTTTGGACTTCACACACCTCCATTCCATGACTTCACACATCTCCATTTTATGAGTTCGCACACCTCTATTTTGACTTCACACTCCTCCATTCTATGACTTCACACGCCTTCATTCTACTTCAGAAACATCCGTTCTATGACTTCACACACCTCCATTCTATGATTTCACAAACCTCCATTCTGTGACTTCACACACCTCCATTCTGAGTTCACAAATCTCAATTCTGTGAATTCACACACCTCAATTCTGGCTTCACACACCTCCAAACTATGACTTCACACACCTCCACTCTTTGACTTCACACACCTCCATTCTATGACTTCACACACCTCCATTCTATGAATTCACACATCTCCATTCTGTGACTTCACACAACTCCATTCTATGACTTCCCACACCTCCATTCTGGGACTTCACAGACCTCCATTCTGAGTTCACACACCTCCATTCTTTGACTTCACACACCTCCATTCCATGACTTCACACACCTCCATTCTATGAGTTCACACATCTCCATTCTATGAGTTCACACACCTCCATTTTGAATTCACACACCTCCATTCTTTGACTTCATACACCTTCATTCTCACTTCAGAAACATCCATTCTATGACTTCACGCACCTACATTCTATGACTTCACAAACCTCCGTTCTGTGACCACACACCTCCATTCTGAGTTCCCACACCTCCATTCTGTGACTTCACCCACCTCCATCCTGACTTCACACACCTCCATTCTGACTTCACAAACCTCAATTCTTTGACTTCACACACCTCCATTCTATGATTTCACACACTTCCATTCTATTAATTCACACACCTCCATTCCATGACTTCACACACCTCCATTCTATGAGTTCACACACCTCCATTCTATGAGTTCACACACCTCCATTTTGACTTCACACACCTCCATTCTTTGACTTCATACACCTTCATTCTCACTTCAGAAACATCCATTGTATGACTTCACGCACCAACATTCTATGACTTCACAAACCTCCGTTCTGTGACCACACACCTCCATTCTGAGTTCCCACACCTCCATTCTGTGACTTCACCCACCTCCATCCTGATTTCACACAGCTCCATTCTGACTTCACAAACCTCAATTCTTTGACTTCACACACCTTCATTCTATGATTTCTCACACCTCCATTCTATTAATTCACACACCACCATTCTGTGACTTCACACAACTCCATTCTATGACTTCCCTCACCTCCATTGTGTGACTTCACACACCTCCATTCTGAGTTCACAAACCTCCATTCGGTGACTTAACGCACCTCCATTCTGTGACTTCACACACCTCCGTTCTGACTTCACACACCTCCATTCTATGACTTCACACACCTCCATTCTGTGACTTCACACGCATCAATTCTGTGACTTCACACACCTCCATTATGACTTCACACACCTCCATTCTATGACTTCACACACCTCCATTCTATGACTTCACCCACCTAGATTCTGTGACTTCACACACCTCCGTTCTGAGTTCACACACCTCAATTCTGTGACTTCACACACCTCCATTCTGACTTCACCAAGCTCCATTCAATGACTTCACACACCTCCATTCTTTGACTTCGCACACCTCCAATCTGACTTCACACAGCTCCACTCTATGCCTTCCCACACCTCCATTCTATGATTTCACACACCTCCATTCTATGACTTCACACACCTCCATTCTGTGATTTCACACACCTCCATTCTGAGTTCAAACACCTCCGTTCTGTGACTTAACACAACTCGATTCTGTGACTTCAAACACCACCATTCTGAGTTCACACACCTCCATTCTGTGACTTCACACACCTCCATTCTGACTTCAAACAGCTCCATTCTATGACTTCACACACCTCCATTCTGTGCCTACACACACCTCCATTCTATGACTTAACACACCTTCATTCCTTCTTCACAAACATCCATTCTATGACTTCACACACCTCCATTCTATGACTTCACACACCTCCATTCTATGACTTCACAAACCTCCATTCTGTGACTTCACACACCTCAATTCTGTGACTTCACACACCTCCATTATGAATTCACACACCTCCATTCTATGACTTCACACACCTCCATTCTACGACTTCACACACCTTCATTATGTGACTTCACACACCTCCATTCTGAGTTCACACACCTCCATTCTGTGACTTCACACAACTCCAATCTGACTTCACACAGCTCCATTCTATGACTTCACACACCTCCATTCTGTGACTTCACACACCTCCATTTATGACTTCACACACCTCCATTGTGACTTCACAAACATCAATTCTGTGACTTCACACAACTCCATTCTTACTTCACACACCTCCATTCTATGACTTCACACACCTCCATTCTGACTTCACACACCTCCATTCTATGACTTCACACAACTCCATTCTGACTTCAGACACCTCCATTCTATGAGTTCACACACGTGCATTGTGACTTCACACACCTCCATTCTATGACTTCACACACCTCCATTCTGTCTTCACACACCTCCATTCTGACTTCACAAACATCAATTCTGTGACTTCACACACCTCCACTCTTTGACTTCACACACCTCCATTGTGAGTTCACACACCTCCATTCTGAATTCACAAACATCAATTATGTGAATTCACACACCTCCATTCTATGACTTCACACACCTCCATTCTATGACTTCACACACCTCCATTCTATGACTTCACAAATCTCCATTCTGACTTCACACACCTCCATTCTGACTTCACAAACATCAATTCTGTGACTTCACACACCTCCATTCTATGACTTCACACACCTCCATTCTATGACTTCACACACCTCCATTCTGTGACTTCACACACTTCCATTCTTTGACTTCACACACCTCCATTTTTTGACTCCACACATCTCCATTGTGAGTTCACTCACCTCCATTCTATGACTTCACACACCTCCATTCTGACTTCACACAGCTCCATTCTATGACTTCACACACCTCCATTCTGTGCCTTCACACATCTCCATTTTATGACTAAACACACCTTCATTCTTACTTCACAAACATTCATTCTATAACTTCACACACCTCCATTCTATGACTTCACACACTTCCATTGTATGACTTTACACAACTCCATTCTGTGACTTCACACACCTCAATTCTGTGACTTCACACACCTACATTATGACTTCACACACCTCCATTCTATGACTTCACACACCTCCATTCTGACTTCACACACCTCCATTCTATGACTTCCACACCTCCATTCTGTGACTTCACACACCACCATTCTATGACTTCACATACCTCCATTGTGACAACACACACCTCTATTCTATGAGTTCACACACCTCCATTCTGACTTCACACACCTCCATTCTATGACTTCACACACCTCCATTCTGACTTCACACACCTCCATTCTATGACTTCACACAACTCCATTCTGACTTCACACACCTCCATTCTGTGACTTCACACACCTCCATTCCATGACTTCACACACCTCCATTCTATGAGTTCACACACCTCCATTTGTGACTCTACACACCACCTTTTTGACTTCACATACCTCCATTCTGTGATTTCACACACCTCCATTCTGTGACTGCACACAGTTTTATTGTTTGCCTTCACACACCTCCATTCTTTGACTTCACACACCTCCTTTCTTTGACTTCACACACCTCCATTCTATGAGTTCACACACCTCCATTCTATGAGTTCACACACCTCCATTTTGACTTCACAAACCTCCATTCTATGACTTCACACACCTTCATTCTTACTTCAGAAATATCCATTATATGACTTCACTCACTTCCATTCTATGACTTCACAAATCTCCGTTCTGTGATTTCACACACTTCCATTCTGAGTTCACACACCTCCATTCTCTGAGTTCACACACCTCCATTCTGTGACTTAACACACCTCCATTCTGTGACTTCACAGACCTCCATTCTGTGACTTCACACACCTTTATTGTTTGACTTCACACACCTCCATTCTGGGACTTCACACACCTCCATTGTGAGTTCACACACCTCCATTCTGTGACTTCACACACCTCCATTCTGTGACTTCACACACCTCCATTCTGTGACTACACACATCTCCATTCTGTGACTTCACACACCTCCATTGTATGACTTCACACATCTCCATTCTGTGAGTTCACACACCTCCATTCTGTGACTTCACACACCTCAATTTTGACTTCACACACTTCCATTCTTTGACTTCACACACCTCCATTCTGTGACTTCACACACCACCATGGTTTGACTTCACACACCTCCCTTTTTGGACTTCACACACCTCCATTGCATGACTTCACGCATCTCCATTTTATGAGTTCGCACACCTCCATTTTGACTTCACACACCTACATTCTATGACTTCACACACCTTCATCTACTTCAGAAACATCCTTTCTATGACTTCACACACCTCCATTCTATGACTTTACAAACCTCCATTCTGTGACTTCACACACCTCCATTCTGAGTTCACACACCTCAATTCTGTGACTTCACACACCTCAATTCTGACTTCACACACCTCCATTCTATGACTTCACACAATTCTTGTCTATGATTTCACACACCTCCATTCTTTGACTTCACACACTTCCATTGTGATTTCACACACCTCCATTCTATGACTTCACACACCTCCATTATGACTTCACATAGCTCCATTCTATGTCTTCACACATCTCCATTCTGTGCCTTCACACACCTCCAGTCTATGACTTAACACACCTTCATTCTTACTTCACAAACATCCATTCTATGATCACACACCTCCATTATGACTTCACACACCTCCATTCTATGACTTCACACACCTCCATTCTATGACTTCACACCTCCATTCTGTGATTTCACACACCCCCATTCTGAGTTTACACACCTCCATTCTGTGACTTCACACACCTCCAATCTGACTTCACACAGCTCCATTCTATTACTTCACACACCTCCATACTGTGACTTCACACACCTCCATTCTATGATTTCAATCACCTCCCTTTGACTTCACAAACCTCCATTCTATGACTTCACACAACTCCATTCTGACTTCACACACCTCCATTCTGTGACTTCACACATCCATTCCATGACTTCACACACCTCCATTCCATGACTTCACACACCTCCATTCCATGACTTCACACACCTCCATTCTATGATTTCACACACCTCCCTTGTGACTTCACACACTTCCATTCTATGACTTCACACATCTACATTCTGACTTCACACACCTCCATTATCTGACTTCACACACCTCCATTTCATGACTTCACACACCTCCATTCTGTGATTTCACACACCTCCATTCTGTGACTTCACACACCTTTATTGTTTGACTTCACACAATGCATTCTTTGACTTCACACACCTTTATTCCATGACTTCACACACCTCCATTCTATGAGTTCTCAGACCTCCATTCTATGAGTTCACACACCTCCATTTTGACTTCATACACCTCCATTCTATGACTTCACACACATTCATTCTTATTCAGAAACATCCATTCTATGACTTCACACACCTCCATTCTATGACTTTACACACCTCCATTCTGTGACTTCACACACCTCCATTCCATGACTTCACACACCTCCATTCTTTGACTTCACACACCTCCGTTCTATGAGTTCACACCCCTCCATTTTTGACTCTACACACCACATTTTTGACTTCACACACCTCCATTCTGTGATTTCACACACCTCCATTCTGTGACTTCACACACCTTTATTGTTTGACTTCACACACCTCCATTCTTTGATTTCACACACCTCCATTGCATGACCTCACACACCTCCATTCTATGAGTTCACAAACCTCCATTCTATGAGTTCACACACATCCATTTTGACTTCACACACCTCCATTCTGTGACTTCACACACCTCCATTCTGTGACTTCACACACCTCCATTCTATGACTTCACACACCTACATTCTGTGACTTCACACACCTCCATTCTGTTACTTCACACACCTCCATTTTGACTTCACACACTTCCATTCTTTGAATTCACACACCTCCATTCTGTGACTTCACCCACATTAACATTGTTTGACTTCACACACCTCTATTTTTGGACTTCACACACCTCCATTCCATGACTTCACACATCTCCATTTTATGAGTTCGCACACCTCTATTTTGACTTCACACTCCTCCATTCTATGACTTCACACGCCTTCATTCTACTTCAGAAACATCCGTTCTATGACTTCACACACCTCCATTCTATGATTTCACAAACCTCCATTCTGTGACTTCACACACCTCCATTCTGAGTTCACAAATCTCAATTCTGTGAATTCACACACCTCAATTCTGGCTTCACACACCTCCAAACTATGACTTCACACACCTCCACTCTTTGACTTCACACACCTCCATTCTATGACTTCACACACCTCCATTCTATGAATTCACACATCTCCATTCTGTGACTTCACACAACTCCATTCTATGACTTCCCACACCTCCATTCTGGGACTTCACAGACCTCCATTCTGAGTTCACACACCTCCATTCTTTGACTTCACACACCTCCATTCCATGACTTCACACACCTCCATTCTATGAGTTCACACATCTCCATTCTATGAGTTCACACACCTCCATTTTGAATTCACACACCTCCATTCTTTGACTTCATACACCTTCATTCTCACTTCAGAAACATCCATTCTATGACTTCACGCACCTACATTCTATGACTTCACAAACCTCCGTTCTGTGACCACACACCTCCATTCTGAGTTCCCACACCTCCATTCTGTGACTTCACCCACCTCCATCCTGACTTCACACACCTCCATTCTGACTTCACAAACCTCAATTCTTTGACTTCACACACCTCCATTCTATGATTTCACACACTTCCATTCTATTAATTCACACACCTCCATTCCATGACTTCACACACCTCCATTCTATGAGTTCACACACCTCCATTCTATGAGTTCACACACCTCCATTTTGACTTCACACACCTCCATTCTTTGACTTCATACACCTTCATTCTCACTTCAGAAACATCCATTGTATGACTTCACGCACCAACATTCTATGACTTCACAAACCTCCGTTCTGTGACCACACACCTCCATTCTGAGTTCCCACACCTCCATTCTGTGACTTCACCCACCTCCATCCTGATTTCACACAGCTCCATTCTGACTTCACAAACCTCAATTCTTTGACTTCACACACCTTCATTCTATGATTTCTCACACCTCCATTCTATTAATTCACACACCACCATTCTGTGACTTCACACAACTCCATTCTATGACTTCCCTCACCTCCATTGTGTGACTTCACACACCTCCATTCTGAGTTCACAAACCTCCATTCGGTGACTTAACGCACCTCCATTCTGTGACTTCACACACCTCCGTTCTGACTTCACACACCTCCATTCTATGACTTCACACACCTCCATTCTGTGACTTCACACGCATCAATTCTGTGACTTCACACACCTCCATTATGACTTCACACACCTCCATTCTATGACTTCACACACCTCCATTCTATGACTTCACCCACCTAGATTCTGTGACTTCACACACCTCCGTTCTGAGTTCACACACCTCAATTCTGTGACTTCACACACCTCCATTCTGACTTCACCAAGCTCCATTCAATGACTTCACACACCTCCATTCTTTGACTTCGCACACCTCCAATCTGACTTCACACAGCTCCACTCTATGCCTTCCCACACCTCCATTCTATGATTTCACACACCTCCATTCTATGACTTCACACACCTCCATTCTGTGATTTCACACACCTCCATTCTGAGTTCAAACACCTCCGTTCTGTGACTTAACACAACTCGATTCTGTGACTTCAAACACCACCATTCTGAGTTCACACACCTCCATTCTGTGACTTCACACACCTCCATTCTGACTTCAAACAGCTCCATTCTATGACTTCACACACCTCCATTCTGTGCCTACACACACCTCCATTCTATGACTTAACACACCTTCATTCCTTCTTCACAAACATCCATTCTATGACTTCACACACCTCCATTCTATGACTTCACACACCTCCATTCTATGACTTCACAAACCTCCATTCTGTGACTTCACACACCTCAATTCTGTGACTTCACACACCTCCATTATGAATTCACACACCTCCATTCTATGACTTCACACACCTCCATTCTATGACTTCACACACCTTCATTATGTGACTTCACACACCTCCATTCTGAGTTCACACACCTCCATTCTGTGACTTCACACAACTCCAATCTGACTTCACACAGCTCCATTCTATGACTTCACACACCTCCATTCTGTGACTTCACACACCTCCATTCTATGACTTCACACACCTCCATTGTGACTTCACAAACATCAATTCTGTGACTTCACACAACTCCATTCTTACTTCACACACCTCCATTCTATGACTTCACACACCTCCATTCTGACTTCACACACCTCCATTCTATGACTTCACACAACTCCATTCTGACTTCAGACACCTCCATTCTATGAGTTCACACACGTGCATTGTGACTTCACACACCTCCATTCTATGACTTCACACACCTCCATTCTGTCTTCACACACCTCCATTCTGACTTCACAAACATCAATTCTGTGACTTCACACACCTCCACTCTTTGACTTCACACACCTCCATTGTGAGTTCACACACCTCCATTCTGAATTCACAAACATCAATTATGTGAATTCACACACCTCCATTCTATGACTTCACACACCTCCATTCTATGACTTCACACACCTCCATTCTATGACTTCACAAATCTCCATTCTGACTTCACACACCTCCATTCTGACTTCACAAACATCAATTCTGTGACTTCACACACCTCCATTCTATGACTTCTCACACCTCCATTCTATGACTTCACACACCTCCATTCTGTGACTTCACACACTTCCATTCTTTGACTTCACACACCTCCATTTTTTGACTCCACACATCTCCATTGTGAGTTCACTCACCTCCATTCTATGACTTCACACACCTCCATTCTGACTTCACACAGCTCCATTCTATGACTTCACACACCTCCATTCTGTGCCTTCACACATCTCCATTTTATGAATAAACACACCTTCATTCTTACTTCACAAACATTCATTCTATAACTTCACACACCTCCATTCTATGACTTCACACACTTCCATTGTATGACTTTACACAACTCCATTCTGTGACTTCACACACCTCAATTCTGTGACTTCACACACCTACATTATGACTTCACACACCTCCATTCTATGACTTCACACACCTCCATTCTGACTTCACACACCTCCATTCTATGACTTCCACACCTCCATTCTGTGCCTTCACACACCTCCAGTCTATGACTTAACACACCTTCATTCTTACTTCACAAACATCCATTCTATGATCACACACCTCCATTATGACTTCACACACCTCCATTCTATGACTTCACACACCTCCATTCTATGACTTCACACCTCCATTCTGTGATTTCACACACCCCCATTCTGAGTTTACACACCTCCATTCTGTGACTTCACACACCTCCAATCTGACTTCACACAGCTCCATTCTATTACTTCACACACCTCCATACTGTGACTTCACACACCTCCATTCTATGATTTCAATCACCTCCCTTTGACTTCACAAACCTCCATTCTATGACTTCACACAACTCCATTCTGACTTCACACACCTCCATTCTGTGACTTCACACATCCATTCCATGACTTCACACACCTCCATTCCATGACTTCACACACCTCCATTCCATGACTTCACACACCTCCATTCTATGATTTCACACACCTCCCTTGTGACTTCACACACTTCCATTCTATGACTTCACACATCTACATTCTGACTTCACACACCTCCATTATCTGACTTCACACACCTCCATTTCATGACTTCACACACCTCCATTCTGTGATTTCACACACCTCCATTCTGTGACTTCACACACCTTTATTGTTTGACTTCACACAATGCATTCTTTGACTTCACACACCTTTATTCCATGACTTCACACACCTCCATTCTATGAGTTCTCAGACCTCCATTCTATGAGTTCACACACCTCCATTTTGACTTCATACACCTCCATTCTATGACTTCACACACATTCATTCTTATTCAGAAACATCCATTCTATGACTTCACACACCTCCATTCTATGACTTTACACACCTCCATTCTGTGACTTCACACACCTCCATTCCATGACTTCACACACCTCCATTCTTTGACTTCACACACCTCCGTTCTATGAGTTCACACCCCTCCATTTTTGACTCTACACACCACATTTTTGACTTCACACACCTCCATTCTGTGATTTCACACACCTCCATTCTGTGACTTCACACACCTTTATTGTTTGACTTCACACACCTCCATTCTTTGACTTCACACACCTCCATTGCATGACCTCACACACCTCCATTCTATGAGTTCACAAACCTCCATTCTATGAGTTCACACACATCCATTTTGACTTCACACACCTCCATTCTGTGACTTCACACACCTCCATTCTGTGACTTCACACACCTCCATTCTATGACTTCACACACCTACATTCTGTGACTTCACACACCTCCATTCTGTTACTTCACACACCTCCATTTTGACTTCACACACTTCCATTCTTTGAATTCACACACCTCCATTTTGTGACTTCACCCACATTAACATTGTTTGACTTCACACACCTCTATTTTTGGACTTCACACACCTCCATTCCATGACTTCACACATCTCCATTTTATGAGTTCGCACACCTCTATTTTGACTTCACACTCCTCCATTCTATGACTTCACACGCCTTCATTCTACTTCAGAAACATCCGTTCTATGACTTCACACACCTCCATTCTATGATTTCACAAACCTCCATTCTGTGACTTCACACACCTCCATTCTGAGTTCACAAATCTCAATTCTGTGAATTCACACACCTCAATTCTGGCTTCACACACCTCCAAACTATGACTTCACACACCTCCACTCTTTGACTTCACACACCTCCATTCTATGACTTCACACACCTCCATTCTATGAATTCACACATCTCCATTCTGTGACTTCACACAACTCCATTCTATGACTTCCCACACCTCCATTCTGGGACTTCACAGACCTCCATTCTGAGTTCACACACCTCCATTCTTTGACTTCACACACCTCCATTCCATGACTTCACACACCTCCATTCTATGAGTTCACACATCTCCATTCTATGAGTTCACACACCTCCATTTTGAATTCACACACCTCCATTCTTTGACTTCATACACCTTCATTCTCACTTCAGAAACATCCATTCTATGACTTCACGCACCTACATTCTATGACTTCACAAACCTCCGTTCTGTGACCACACACCTCCATTCTGAGTTCCCACACCTCCATTCTGTGACTTCACCCACCTCCATCCTGACTTCACACACCTCCATTCTGACTTCACAAACCTCAATTCTTTGACTTCACACACCTCCATTCTATGATTTCACACACTTCCATTCTATTAATTCACACACCTCCATTCCATGACTTCACACACCTCCATTCTATGAGTTCACACACCTCCATTCTATGAGTTCACACACCTCCATTTTGACTTCACACACCTCCATTCTTTGACTTCATACACCTTCATTCTCACTTCAGAAACATCCATTGTATGACTTCACGCACCAACATTCTATGACTTCACAAACCTCCGTTCTGTGACCACACACCTCCATTCTGAGTTCCCACACCTCCATTCTGTGACTTCACCCACCTCCATCCTGATTTCACACAGCTCCATTCTGACTTCACAAACCTCAATTCTTTGACTTCACACACCTTCATTCTATGATTTCTCACACCTCCATTCTATTAATTCACACACCACCATTCTGTGACTTCACACAACTCCATTCTATGACTTCCCTCACCTCCATTGTGTGACTTCACACACCTCCATTCTGAGTTCACAAACCTCCATTCGGTGACTTAACGCACCTCCATTCTGTGACTTCACACACCTCCGTTCTGACTTCACACACCTCCATTCTATGACTTCACACACCTCCATTCTGTGACTTCACACGCATCAATTCTGTGACTTCACACACCTCCATTATGACTTCACACACCTCCATTCTATGACTTCACACACCTCCATTCTATGACTTCACCCACCTAGATTCTGTGACTTCACACACCTCCGTTCTGAGTTCACACACCTCAATTCTGTGACTTCACACACCTCCATTCTGACTTCACCAAGCTCCATTCAATGACTTCACACACCTCCATTCTTTGACTTCGCACACCTCCAATCTGACTTCACACAGCTCCACTCTATGCCTTCCCACACCTCCATTCTATGATTTCACACACCTCCATTCTATGACTTCACACACCTCCATTCTGTGATTTCACACACCTCCATTCTGAGTTCAAACACCTCCGTTCTGTGACTTAACACAACTCGATTCTGTGACTTCAAACACCACCATTCTGAGTTCACACACCTCCATTCTGTGACTTCACACACCTCCATTCTGACTTCAAACAGCTCCATTCTATGACTTCACACACCTCCATTCTGTGCCTACACACACCTCCATTCTATGACTTAACACACCTTCATTCCTTCTTCACAAACATCCATTCTATGACTTCACACACCTCCATTCTATGACTTCACACACCTCCATTCTATGACTTCACAAACCTCCATTCTGTGACTTCACACACCTCAATTCTGTGACTTCACACACCTCCATTATGAATTCACACACCTCCATTCTATGACTTCACACACCTCCATTCTATGACTTCACACACCTTCATTATGTGACTTCACACACCTCCATTCTGAGTTCACACACCTCCATTCTGTGACTTCACACAACTCCAATCTGACTTCACACAGCTCCATTCTATGACTTCACACACCTCCATTCTGTGACTTCACACACCTCCATTCTATGACTTCACACACCTCCATTGTGACTTCACAAACATCAATTCTGTGACTTCACACAACTCCATTCTTACTTCACACACCTCCATTCTATGACTTCACACACCTACATTCTGACTTCACACACCTCCATTCTATGACTTCACACAACTCCATTCTGACTTCAGACACCTCCATTCTATGAGTTCACACACGTGCATTGTGACTTCACACACCTCCATTCTATGACTTCACACACCTCCATTCTGTCTTCACACACCTCCATTCTGACTTCACAAACATCAATTCTGTGACTTCACACACCTCCACTCTTTGACTTCACACACCTCCATTGTGAGTTCACACACCTCCATTCTGAATTCACAAACATCAATTATGTGAATTCACACACCTCCATTCTATGACTTCACACACCTCCATTCTATGACTTCACACACCTCCATTCTATGACTTCACAAATCTCCATTCTGACTTCACACACCTCCATTCTGACTTCACAAACATCAATTCTGTGACTTCACACACCTCCATTCTATGACTTCTCACACCTCCATTCTATGACTTCACACACCTCCATTCTGTGACTTCACACACTTCCATTCTTTGACTTCACACACCTCCATTTTTTGACTCCACACATCTCCATTGTGAGTTCACTCACCTCCATTCTATGACTTCACACACCTCCATTCTGACTTCACACAGCTCCATTCTATGACTTCACACACCTCCATTCTGTGCCTTCACACATCTCCATTTTATGAATAAACACACCTTCATTCTTACTTCACAAACATTCATTCTATAACTTCACACACCTCCATTCTATGACTTCACACACTTCCATTGTATGACTTTACACAACTCCATTCTGTGACTTCACACACCTCAATTCTGTGACTTCACACACCTACATTATGACTTCACACACCTCCATTCTATGACTTCACACACCTCCATTCTGACTTCACACACCTCCATTCTATGACTTCCACACCTCCATTCTGTGACTTCACACACCACCATTCCATGACTTCACACACCTCCATTCTATGAGTTCACACACCTCCATTTGTGACTCTACACACCACCTTTTTGACTTCACACACCTCCATTCTGTGATTTCACACACCTCCATTCTGTGACTGCACACAGTTTTATTGTTTGCCTTCACACACCTCCATTCTTTGACTTCACACACCTCCTTTCTTTGACTTCACACACCTCCATTCTATGAGTTCACACACCTCCATTCTATGAGTTCACACACCTCCATTTTGACTTCACAAACCTCCATTCTATGACTTCACACACCTTCATTCTTACTTCAGAAATATCCATTATATGACTTCACTCACTTCCATTCTATGACTTCACAAATCTCCGTTCTGTGATTTCACACACTTCCATTCTGAGTTCACACACCTCCATTCTCTGAGTTCACACACCTCCATTCTGTGACTTAACACACCTCCATTCTGTGACTTCACAGACCTCCATTCTGTGACTTCACACACCTTTATTGTTTGACTTCACACACCTCCATTCTGGGACTTCACACACCTCCATTGTGAGTTCACACACCTCCATTCTGTGACTTCACACACCTCCATTCTGTGACTTCACACACCTCCATTCTGTGACTACACACATCTCCATTCTGTGACTTCACACACCTCCATTCTATGACTTCACACACCTCCATTCTGTGAGTTCACACACCTCCATTCTGTGACTTCACACACCTCAATTTTGACTTCACACACTTCCATTCTTTGAGTTCACACACCTCCATTCTGTGACTTCACACACCACCATGGTTTGACTTCACACACCTCCCTTTTTGGACTTCACACACCTCCATTGCATGACTTCACGCATCTCCATTTTATGAGTTCGCACACCTCCATTTTGACTTCACACACCTACATTCTATGACTTCACACACCTTCATTCTACTTCAGAAACATCCTTTCTATGACTTCACACACCTCCATTCTATGACTTTACAAACCTCCATTCTGTGACTTCACACACCTCCATTCTGAGTTCACACACCTCAATTCTGTGACTTCACACACCTCAATTCTGACTTCACACACCTCCATTCTATGACTTCACACAATTCTTGTCTATGATTTCACACACCTCCATTCTTTGACTTCACACACTTCCATTGTGATTTCACACACCTCCATTCTATGACTTCACACACCTCCATTATGACTTCACATAGCTCCATTCTATGTCTTCACACATCTCCATTCTGTGCCTTCACACACCTCCAGTCTATGACTTAACACACCTTCATTCTTACTTCACAAACATCCATTCTATGATCACACACCTCCATTATGACTTCACACACCTCCATTCTATGACTTCACACACCTCCATTCTATGACTTCACACCTCCATTCTGTGATTTCACACACCCCCATTCTGAGTTTACACACCTCCATTCTGTGACTTCACACACCTCCAATCTGACTTCACACAGCTCCATTCTATTACTTCACACACCTCCATACTGTGACTTCACACACCTCCATTCTATGATTTCAATCACCTCCCTTTGACTTCACAAACCTCCATTCTATGACTTCACACAACTCCATTCTGACTTCACACACCTCCATTCTGTGACTTCACACATCCATTCCATGACTTCACACACCTCCATTCCATGACTTCACACACCTCCATTCCATGACTTCACACACCTCCATTCTATGATTTCACACACCTCCCTTGTGACTTCACACACTTCCATTCTATGACTTCACACATCTACATTCTGACTTCACACACCTCCATTATCTGACTTCACACACCTCCATTTCATGACTTCACACACCTCCATTCTGTGATTTCACACACCTCCTTTCTGTGACTTCACACACCTTTATTCTTTGACTTCACACAATGCATTCTTTGACTTCACACACCTTTATTCCATGACTTCACACACCTCCATTCTATGAGTTTTCAGACCTCCATTCTATGAGTTCACACACCTCCATTTTGACTTCATACACCTCCATTCTATGACTTCACACACATTCATTCTTATTCAGAAACATCCATTCTATGACTTCACACACCTCCATTCTATGACTTTACACACCTCCATTCTGTGACTTCACACACCTCCATTCCATGACTTCACACACCTCCATTCTTTGACTTCACACACCTCCGTTCTATGAGTTCACACCCCTCCATTTTAGACTCTACACACCACATTTTTGACTTCACACACCTCCATTCTGTGATTTCACACACCTCCATTCTGTGACTTCACACACCTTTATTGTTTGACTTCACACACCTCCATTCTTTGACTTCACACACCTCCATTGCATGACCTCACACACCTCCATTCTATGAGTTCACAAACCTCCATTCTATGAGTTCACACACATCCATTTTGACTTCACACACCTCCATTCTGTGACTTCACACACCTCCATTCTGTGACTTCACACACCTCCATTCTATGACTTCACACACCTACATTCTGTGACTTCACACACCTCCATTCTGTTACTTCACACACCTCCATTTTGACTTCACACACTTCCATTCTTTGAATTCACACACCTCCATTCTGTGACTTCACCCACATTAAAATTGTTTGACTTCACACACCTCTATTTTTGGACTTCACACACCTCCATTCCATGACTTCACACATCTCCATTTTATGAGTTCGCACACCTCTATTTTGACTTCACACTCCTCCATTCTATGACTTCAAACGCCTTCATTCTACTTCAGAAACATCCGTTCTATGACTTCACACACCTCCATTCTATGATTTCACAAACCTCCATTCTGTGACTTCACACACCTCCATTCTGAGTTCACAAACCTCAATTCTGTGAATTCACACACCTCAATTCTGGCTTCACACACCTCCAAACTATGACTTCACACACCTCCATTCTTTGACTTCACACACCTCCATTCTATGACTTCACACACCTCCATTCTATGAATTCACACATCTCCATTCTGTGACTTCACACAACTCCATTCTATGACTTCCCACACCTCCATTCTGGGACTTCACAGACCTCCATTCTGAGTTCACACACCTCCATTCTTTGACTTCACACACCTCCATTCCATGACTTCACACACCTCCATTCTATGAGTTCACACATCTCCATTCTATGAGTTCACACACCTCCACTTTGAATTCACACACCTCCATTCTTTGACTTCATACACCTTCATTCTCACTTCAGAAACATCCATTCTATGACTTCACGCACCTACATTCTATGACTTCACAAACCTCCCTTCTGTGACCACACACCTCCATTCTGAGTTCCCACACCTCCATTCTGTGACTTCACCCACCTCCATCCTGACTTCACACACCTCCATTCTGACTTCACAAACCTCAATTCTTTGACTTCACACACCTCCATTCTATGATTTCACACACTTCCATTCTATTAATTCACACACCTCCATTCCATGACTTCACACACCTCCATTCTATGAGTTCACACACCTCCATTCTATGAGTTCACACACCTCCATTTTGACTTCACACACCTCCATTCTTTGACTTCATACACCTTCATTCTCACTTCAGAAACATCCATTGTATGACTTCACGCACCAACATTCTATGACTTCACAAACCTCCGTTCTGTGACCACACACCTCCATTCTGAGTTCCCACACCTCCATTCTGTGACTTCACCCAACTCCATCCTGATTTCACACAGCTCCATTCTGACTTCACAAACCTCAATTCTTTGACTTCACACACCTTCATTCTATGATTTCTCACACCTCCATTCTATTAATTCACACACCACCATTCTGTGACTTCACACAACTCCATTCTATGACTTCCCTCACCTCCATTGTGTGACTTCACACACCTCCATTCTGAGTTCACAAACCTCCATTCGGTGACTTAACGCACCTCCATTCTGTGACTTCACACACCTCCGTTCTGACTTCACACACCTCCATTCTATGACTTCACACACCTCCATTCTGTGACTTCACACGCATCAATTCTGTGACTTCACACACCTCCATTATGACTTCACACACCTCCATTCTATGACTTCACACACCTCCATTCTATGACTTCACCCACCTAGATTCTGTGACTTCACACCCCTCCGTTCTGAGTTCACACACCTCAATTCTGTGACTTCACACACCTCCATTCTGACTTCACCAAGCTCCATTCAATGACTTCACACACCTCCATTCTTTGACTTCGCACACCTCCAATCTGACTTCACACAGCTCCACTCTATGCCTTCCCACACCTCCATTCTATGATTTCACACACCTCCATTCTATGACTTCACACACCTCCATTCTGTGATTTCACACACCTCCATTCTGAGTTCAAACACCTCCGTTCTGTGACTTAACACAACTCGATTCTGTGACTTCAAACACCACCATTCTGAGTTCACACACCTCCATTCTGTGACTTCACACACCTCCATTCTGACTTCAAACAGCTCCATTCTATGACTTCACACACCTCCATTCTGTGCCTACACACACCTCCATTCTATGACTTAACACACCTTCATTCCTTCTTCACAAACATCCATTCTATGACTTCACACACCTCCATTCTATGACTTCACACACCTCCATTCTATGACTTCACAAACCTCCATTCTGTGACTTCACACACCTCAATTCTGTGACTTCACACACCTCCATTATGAATTCACACACCTCCATTCTATGACTTCACACACCTCCATTCTATGACTTCACACACCTTCATTCTGTGACTTCACAAGCCTCCATTCTGAGTTCACACACCTCCATTCTGTGACTTCACACAACTCCAATCTGACTTCACACAGCTCCATTCTATGACTTCACACACCTCCATTCTGTGACTTCACACACCTCCATTCTATGACTTCACACACCTCCATTGTGACTTCACAAACATCAATTCTGTGACTTCACACAACTCCATTCTTACTTCACACACCTCCATTCTATGACTTCACACACCTCCATTCTGACTTCACACACCTCCATTCTATGACTTCACACAACTCCATTCTGACTTCAGACACCTCCATTCTATGAGTTCACACACGTGCATTGTGACTTCACACACCTCCATTCTATGACTTCACACACCTCCATTCTGTCTTCACACACCTCCATTCTGACTTCACAAACATCAATTCTGTGACTTCACACACCTCCACTCTTTCACTTCACACACCTCCATTGTGAGTTCACACACCTCCATTCTGAATTCACAAACATCAATTATGTGAATTCACACACGTCCATTCTATGACTTCACACACCTCCATTCTATGACTTCACACACCTCCATTCTATGACTTCACAAATCTCCATTCTGACTTCACACACCTCCATTCTGACTTCACAAACATCAATTCTGTGACTTCACACACATCCATTCTATGACTTCACACACCTCCATTCTATGACTTCACACACCTCCATTCTGTGACTTCACACACTTCCATTCTTTGACTTCACACACCTCCATTTTTTGACTCCACACATCTCCATTGTGAGTTCACTCACCTCCATTCTATGACTTCACACACCTCCATTCTGACTTCACACAGCTCCATTCTATGACTTCACACACCTCCATTCTGTGCCTTCACACATCTCCATTTTATGACTAAACACACCTTCATTCTTACTTCACAAACATTCATTCTATAACTTCACACACCTCCATTCTATGACTTCACACACTTCCATTCTATGACTTTACACAACTCCATTCTGTGACTTCACACACCTCAATTCTGTGACTTCACACACCTACATTATGACTTCACACACCTCCATTCTATGACTTCACACACCTCCATTCTGACTTCACACACCTCCATTCTATGACTTCCACACCTCCATTCTGTGACTTCACACACCACCATTCTATGACTTCACATACCTCCATTGTGACTACACACACCTCTATTCTATGAGTTCACACACCTCCATTCTGACTTCACACACCTCCATTCTATGACTTCACACACCTCCATTCTGACTTCACACACCTCCATTCTATGACTTCACACAACTCCATTCTGACTTCACACACCTCAATTCTGTGACTTCACACACCTCCATTCCATGACTTCACACACCTCCATTCTATGAGTTCACACACCTCCATTTGTGACTCTACACACCACCTTTTTGACTTCACACACCTCCATTCTGTGATTTCACACACCTCCATTCTGTGACTGCACACACTTTTATTGTTTGCCTTCACACACCTCCATTCTTTGACTTCACACACCTCCTTTCTTTGACTTCACACACCTCCATTCTATGATTTCACACACCTCCATTCTATGAGTTCACACACCTCCATTTTGACTTCACAAACCTCCATTCTATGACTTCACACACCTTCATTCTTACTTCAGAAATATCCATTATATGACTTCACTCACTTCCATTCTATGACTTCACAAATCTCCGTTCTGTGATTTCACACACTTCCATTCTGAGTTCACACACCTCCATTCTCTGAGTTCACACACCTCCATTCTGTGACTTAACACACCTCCATTCTGTGACTTCACAGACCTCCATTCTGTGACTTCACACACCTTTATTGTTTGACTTCACACACCTCCATTCTGGGACTTCACACACCTCCATTGTGAGTTCACACATCTCCATTCTGTGACTTCACACACCTCCATTCTGTGACTTCACACACCTCCATTCTGTGACTACACACACCTCCATTCTGTGACTTCACACACCTCAATTTTGACTTCACACACTTCCATTCTTTGACTTCACACACCTCCATTCTGTGACTTCACACACCACAATGGTTTGACTTCACACACCTCCCTTTTTGGACTTCACACACCTCCATTGCATGACTTCACGCATCTCCATTTTATGAGTTCGCACACCTCCATTTTGACTTCACACACCTACATTCTATGACTTCACACACCTTCATTCTACTTCAGAAACATCCTTTCTATGACTTCACACACCTCCATTCTATGACTTTACAAACCTCCATTCTGTGACTTCACACACCTCCATTCTGAGTTCACACACCTCAATTCTGTGACTTCACACACCTCAATTCTGACTTCACACACCTCCATTCTATGACTTCACACAATTCCTGTCTATGACTTCACACACCTCCATTCTTTGATTTCACACACCTCCCTTGTGACTTCACACACCTCCATTCTATGACTTCACACATCTACATTCTGACTTCACACACCTCCATTCTCTGACTTCACACACCTCCATTGCATGACTTCACACACCTCCATTCTGTGATTTCACACACCTCCATTCTGTGACTTCACACACCTTTACTCTTTGACTTCACACAATGCATTCTTTGACTTCACACACCTTTATTCCATGACTTCACACACCTCCATTCTATGAGTTTTCAGACCTCCATTCTATGAGTTCACACACCTCCATTTTGACTTCATACACCTCCATTCTATGACTTCACACACATTCATTCTTATTCAGAAACATCCATTCTATGACTTCACACACCTCCATTCTATGACTTTACACACCTCCATTCTGTGACTTCACACACCTCCATTCCATGACTTCACACACCTCCATTCTTTGACTTCACACACCTCCGTTCTATGAGTTCACACCCCGCCATTTTAGACTCTACACACCACATTTTTGACTTCACACACCTCCATTCTGTGATTTCACACACCTCCATTCTGTGACTTCACACACCTTTATTGTTTGACTTCACACACCTCCATTCTTTGACTTCACACACCTCCATTGCATGACCTCACACACCTCCATTCTATGAGTTCACAAACCTCCATTCTATGAGTTCACACACATCCATTTTGACTTCACACACCTCCATTCTGTGACTTCACACACCTCCATTCTGTGACTTCACACACCTCCATTCTATGACTTCACACACCTACATTCTGTGACTTCACACACCTCCATTCTGTTACTTCACACACCTCCATTTTGACTTCACACACTTCCATTCTTTGAATTCACACACCTCCATTCTGTGACTTCACCCACATTAACATTGTTTGACTTCACACACCTCTATTTTTGGACTTCACACACCTCCATTCCATGACTTCACACATCTCCATTTTATGAGTTCGCACACCTCTATTTTGACTTCACACTCCTCCATTCTATGACTTCACACGCCTTCATTCTACTTCAGAATCATCCGTTCTATGACTTCACACACCTCCATTCTATGATTTCACAAACCTCCATTCTGTGACTTCACACACCTCCATTCTGAGTTCACAAACCTCAATTCTGTGAATTCACACACCTCAATTCTGGCTTCACACACCTCCAAACTATGACTTCACACACCTCCATTCTTTGACTTCACACACCTCCATTCTATGACTTCACACACCTCCATTCTATGAATTCACACATCTCCAATCTATGACTTCCCACACCTCCATTCTGGGACTTCACACACCTCCATTCTGAGTTCACACACCTCCCTTCTGTGAATTAACACACCTTCATTCCGTGACTTCACACACCTTCCTTCTATGATTTCACACACCTCCATTCTATGACTTCACACACCTCCATTCTATGACTTCACACACCTATATTCTTTGACTTCGCACACCTCCATTCTTTGACTTCACACACCTCCATTTTGAGTTCACACACATGCATTCTGTGACTTCACACACCTCCATTTGTGACGTTACACACCACCATTTTGACTTCACACACCTCCATTCTGTGACTTCACACATCTGCATTCTGTGACTTCACACACCTCCATTTTGACTTCACACACTTCCATTCTGTGACTTAACACACCTCCATTCTGTGACTTCGCACACCTCCATTGTTTGACTTCACACACCTCCATTCTTTGAATTCACACACCTCCATTCCATGACTTCACACACCTCTACTCTATCAGTTCACACACATCCATTCTATGAGTTCACACACCACCATTTTGACTTCATACACCTCTATTCTATGACTTCACACACCTACCTTCTTACTTCAGGAACATCCATTTTATGAATTCACCCACCTCCATTCTATGACTTCAAAAACCTCCATTCTATGACTTCACACACCTCCATTCTATGACTTCACACACCTCCATTCTATGACTTCACACACCTCCATTCTATGACTTCACACACCTCCATTCTATGACTTCACACACCTCCATTCTGTGACTTCACACACCTCCATTCTATGAGTTCACACACCTCCATTCTGACTTCACACACCTCCATTCTGACTTCACAAACATCAATTCTGTGACTTCACACACCTCCATTCTTTGACTTCACACAACTCCATTGTGAGTTCACACACCTCCATTCTGACTTCGCAAACATCAATTCTGTGACTTCACACACATCCATTCTACAACTTCAAACACCTCCATTCTATGACTTCACAAACTTCCATTCTGACTTCAAACACCTCCATTCTGACTTCACAAACATCAATTCTGTGACTTCACACACCTCCATTCTATGACTTCACACACCTCCATTCTATGACTTCACAAACTTCCATTCTTTGACTTCACACACCTCCATTCTTTGACTTCACACATCTCCATTGTGAGTTTGCACACCTTCATTCTATGACTTCACACACCTCCATTCTGACTTCACACAGCTCCATTCTATGACTTCACACACCTCCATTCTGTGCCTTCACACATCTCCATTCGAGGACTTAACACACCTTCATTCTTACTTCACAAACATCCATTCTATGACTTCACACACCTCCATTCTATGACTTCACACACCTCCATTCTATGACTTCACAAACCTCCATTCTGTGATTTCACACACCTCAATTCTGTGACTTCACACACCTACATTTTGTTCTCACACACCTCCATTCTATGACTTTACACACCTCCATTCTATGACTTCACACACATCCATTCTGAGTTCACAAACCTCCATTCTGTGACTTAACGCACCTCCATTCTGTGACTTCAAACACCTCCGTTCTGACTTCACACACCTCCATTCTATGACTTCACACACCTCCATTCTGTGACTTCACACACCTCAATTCTGTGACTTCACACACCTCCATTATGACTTCACACACCTCCATTCTATGACTTCACACACCTCCATTCTGACTTCACACACCTCAATTCTGTGACTTCACACACCTCCATTCTGACTTCACCCAGCTCCATTCAATGACTTCGCACAGCTCCAATCTGACTTCACACAGCTCCACTCTATGCTTTCCCACACCTCCATTCTATGATTTCACACACCTCCATTCTATGACTTCACACACCTCCATTCTGTGATTTCACACACCTCCATTCTGAATTCAAACACCACCGTTCTGTGACTTAACACACCTCCATTCTGTGACTTCACACACCACCATTCTGAGTTCACACACCTCCATTCTGTGACTTCACACACCTCCATTCTGACTTCAAACAGCTCCATTCTATGACTTCACACACCTCCATTCTGTGCCTTCACACACCTCCATTCTATGACTTAACACACCTTCATTCTTACTTCACAAACATCCATTCTATGACTTCACACACCTCCATTCTATGGCTTCACACACCTCCATTCTATGACTTCAACAACCTCCATTCTATGACTTCACACACCACTATTCTGTGACTTCACAGACCTCCATTATGAATTCACACACATCCATTCTATGACTTCACACACCTCCATCTTATGACTTCACACACCTTCATTCTGTGACTTCACACACCTCCATTCTGAGTCCACACACCTCCATTCTGTGACTTTACACTACTCCATTCCGACTGCACACAGCTCCATTCTATGACTTCACACACCTCCATTCTGCGACTTCACACACCTCCATTCTATGACTTCACATACCTCCATTGTGACTCCACACAGCTCAATTCTATGAGTTCACACCCCTCCATTCTGACTTCACACACCTCCATTCTATGACTTCACACACCTGCATTCTGACTTCTCACACCTCCATTGTGAGTTCACACACCTCCATTCTGAATTCACAAACATCAATTCTGTGACTTCACACACCTCCATACTTTGACTTCACACACCTCCGTTGTGAGTTCACACACCTCCATTCTGAATTCACAAACATCAATTCTGTGACTTCACACACCTCCATTCTATGACTTCACACACCTCCATTCTATGAGTTCACACACCTCCATTTTGACTTCACACACCTCCATTCTTTGACTTCATACACCTTCATTCTCACTTCAGGAACATCCATTCTATGACTTCACGCACCTACATTCTATGCCTTCACAAACCTCCGTTCTGTGACCACACACCTCCATTCTGAGTTCCCACACCTCCATTCTGTGACTTCACCCACCTCCATCCTGACTTCACACACCTCCATTCTGACTTCACAAACCTCAATTCTTTGACTTCACACACCTCCATTCTATGATTTCACACACTTCCATTCTATTAATTCACACACCTCCATTCCATGACATCACACACCTCCATTCTATGAGTTCACACACCTCCATTCTATGAGTTCACACACCTCCATTTTGACTTCACACACCTCCATTCTTTGACTTCATACACCTTCATTCTCACTTCAGAAACATCCATTGTATGACTTCACGCACCAACATTCTATGACTTCACAAACCTCCGTTCTGTGACCACACACCTCCATTCTGAGTTCCCACACCTCCATTCTGTGACTTCACCCACCTCCATCCTGATTTCACACAGCTCCATTCTGACTTCACAAACCTCAATTCTTTGACTTCACACACCTTCATTCTATGATTTCTCACACCTCCATTCTATTAATTCACACACCACCATTCTGTGACTTCACACAACTCCATTCTATGACTTCCCTCACCTCCATTGTGTGACTTCACACACCTCCATTCTGAGTTCACAAACTTCCATTCGGTGACTTAACGCACCTCCATTCTGTGACTTCACACACCTCCGTTCTGACTTCACACACCTCCATTCTATGACTTCACACACCTCCATTCTGTGACTTCACACGCCTCAATTCTGTGACTTCACACACCTCCATTATGACTTCACACACCTCCATTCTATGACTTCACACACCTCCATTCTATGACTTCACCCACCTAGATTCTGTGACTTCACACACCTCCGTTCTGAGTTCACACACCTCAATTCTGTGACTTCACACACCTCCATTCTGACTTCACCAAGCTCCATTCAATGACTTCACACACCTCCATTCTTTGAATTCGCACACCTCCAATCTGACTTCACACAGCTCCACTCTATGCTTTCCCACACCTCCATTCTATGATTTCACACACCTCCATTCTATGACTTCACACACCTCCATTCTGTGATTTCACACACCTCCATTCTGACTTCACAAACATCAATTCTGTGACTTCACACACCTCCATTCTATGACTTCACACACCTCCATTCTATGACTTCACACACCTCCATTCTGTGACTTCACACACCTCCATTCTATGAGTTCACACACCTGCATTGTGACTTCACACACCTCCATTCTATGACTTCACACACCTCCATTCTGACTTCACACACCTCCATTCTGACTTCACAAACATCAATTCTGTGACTTCACACACCTCCATTCTTTGACTTCACACAACTCCATTGTGAGTTCACACACCTCCATTCTGACTTCACAATCATCAAATCTGTGACTTCACACACATCCATTCTACAACTTCACACACCTCCATTCTATGACTTCACAAACTTCCATTCTGACTTCAAACACCTCCATTCTGACTTCACAAACATCAATTCTGTGACTTCACACACCTCCATTCTATGACTTCACACACCTCCATTCTATGACTTCACAAACTTCCATTCTTTGACTTCACACACCTCCATTCTTTGACTTCACACATCTCCATTGTGAGTTTGCACACCTTCATTCTATGACTTCACACACCTCCATTCTGACTTCACACAGCTCCATTCTATGACTTCACACACCTCCATTCTGTGCCTTCACACATCTCCATTCGAGGACTTAACACACCTTCATTCTTACTTCACAAACATCCATTCTATGACTTCACACACCTCCATTCTATGACTTCACACACCTCCATTCTATGACTTCACAAACCTCCATTCTGTGATTTCACACACCTCAATTCTGTGACTTCACACACCTACATTTTGTTCTCACACACCTCCATTCTATGACTTTACACACCTCCATTCTATGACTTCACACACATCCATTCTGAGTTCACAAACCTCCATTCTGTGACTTAACGCACCTCCATTCTGTGACTTCAAACACCTCCGTTCTGACTTCACACACCTCCATTCTATGACTTCACACACCTCCATTCTGTGACTTCACACACCTCAATTCTGTGACTTCACACACCTCCATTATGACTTCACACACCTCCATTCTATGACTTCACACACCTCCATTCTGACTTCACACACCTCAATTCTGTGACTTCACACACCTCCATTCTGACTTCACCCAGCTCCATTCAATGACTTCGCACAGCTCCAATCTGACTTCACACAGCTCCACTCTATGCTTTCCCACACCTCCATTCTATGATTTCACACACCTCCATTCTATGACTTCACACACCTCCATTCTGTGATTTCACACACCTCCATTCTGAATTCAAACACCACCGTTCTGTGACTTAACACACCTCCATTCTGTGACTTCACACACCACCATTCTGAGTTCACACACCTCCATTCTGTGACTTCACACACCTCCATTCTGACTTCAAACAGCTCCATTCTATGACTTCACACACCTCCATTCTGTGCCTTCACACACCTCCATTCTATGACTTAACACACCTTCATTCTTACTTCACAAACATCCATTCTATGACTTCACACACCTCCATTCTATGGCTTCACACACCTCCATTCTATGACTTCAACAACCTCCATTCTATGACTTCACACACCACTATTCTGTGACTTCACAGACCTCCATTATGAATTCACACACATCCATTCTATGACTTCACACACCTCCATCTTATGACTTCACACACCTTCATTCTGTGACTTCACACACCTCCATTCTGAGTCCACACACCTCCATTCTGTGACTTTACACTACTCCATTCCGACTGCACACAGCTCCATTCTATGACTTCACACACCTCCATTCTGCGACTTCACACACCTCCATTCTATGACTTCACATACCTCCATTGTGACTCCACACAGCTCAATTCTATGAGTTCACACCCCTCCATTCTGACTTCACACACCTCCATTCTATGACTTCACACACCTGCATTCTGACTTCTCACACCTCCATTGTGAGTTCACACACCTCCATTCTGAATTCACAAACATCAATTCTGTGACTTCACACACCTCCATACTTTGACTTCACACACCTCCGTTGTGAGTTCACACACCTCCATTCTGAATTCACAAACATCAATTCTGTGACTTCACACACCTCCATTCTATGACTTCACACACCTCCATTCTATGAGTTCACACACCTCCATTTTGACTTCACACACCTCCATTCTTTGACTTCATACACCTTCATTCTCACTTCAGGAACATCCATTCTATGACTTCACGCACCTACATTCTATGCCTTCACAAACCTCCGTTCTGTGACCACACACCTCCATTCTGAGTTCCCACACCTCCATTCTGTGACTTCACCCACCTCCATCCTGACTTCACACACCTCCATTCTGACTTCACAAACCTCAATTCTTTGACTTCACACACCTCCATTCTATGATTTCACACACTTCCATTCTATTAATTCACACACCTCCATTCCATGACATCACACACCTCCATTCTATGAGTTCACACACCTCCATTCTATGAGTTCACACACCTCCATTTTGACTTCACACACCTCCATTCTTTGACTTCATACACCTTCATTCTCACTTCAGAAACATCCATTGTATGACTTCACGCACCAACATTCTATGACTTCACAAACCTCCGTTCTGTGACCACACACCTCCATTCTGAGTTCCCACACCTCCATTCTGTGACTTCACCCACCTCCATCCTGATTTCACACAGCTCCATTCTGACTTCACAAACCTCAATTCTTTGACTTCACACACCTTCATTCTATGATTTCTCACACCTCCATTCTATTAATTCACACACCACCATTCTGTGACTTCACACAACTCCATTCTATGACTTCCCTCACCTCCATTGTGTGACTTCACACACCTCCATTCTGAGTTCACAAACTTCCATTCGGTGACTTAACGCACCTCCATTCTGTGACTTCACACACCTCCGTTCTGACTTCACACACCTCCATTCTATGACTTCACACACCTCCATTCTGTGACTTCACACGCCTCAATTCTGTGACTTCACACACCTCCATTATGACTTCACACACCTCCATTCTATGACTTCACACACCTCCATTCTATGACTTCACCCACCTAGATTCTGTGACTTCACACACCTCCGTTCTGAGTTCACACACCTCAATTCTGTGACTTCACACACCTCCATTCTGACTTCACCAAGCTCCATTCAATGACTTCACACACCTCCATTCTTTGAATTCGCACACCTCCAATCTGACTTCACACAGCTCCACTCTATGCTTTCCCACACCTCCATTCTATGATTTCACACACCTCCATTCTATGACTTCACACACCTCCATTCTGTGATTTCACACACCTCCATTCTGACTTCACAAACATCAATTCTGTGACTTCACACACCTCCATTCTATGACTTCACACACCTCCATTCTATGACTTCACACACCTCCATTCTGTGACTTCACACACCTCCATTCTATGAGTTCACACACCTGCATTGTGACTTCACACACCTCCATTCTATGACTTCACACACCTCCATTCTGACTTCACACACCTCCATTCTGACTTCACAAACATCAATTCTGTGACTTCACACACCTCCATTCTTTGACTTCACACAACTCCATTGTGAGTTCACACACCTCCATTCTGACTTCACAAACATCAAATCTGTGACTTCACACACATCCATTCTACAACTTCACACACCTCCATTCTATGACTTCACAAACTTCCATTCTGACTTCAAACACCTCCATTCTGACTTCACAAACATCAATTCTGTGACTTCACACACCTCCATTCTATGACTTCACACACCTCCATTCTATGACTTCACAAACTTCCATTCTTTGACTTCACACACCTCCATTCTTTGACTTCACACATCTCCATTGTGAGTTTGCACACCTTCATTCTATGACTTCACACACCTCCATTCTGACTTCACACAGCTCCATTCTATGACTTCACACACCTCCATTCTGTGCCTTCACACATCTCCATTCGAGGACTTAACACACCTTCATTCTTACTTCACAAACATCCATTCTATGACTTCACACACCTCCATTCTATGACTTCACACACCTCCATTCTATGACTTCACAAACCTCCATTCTGTGATTTCACACACCTCAATTCTGTGACTTCACACACCTACATTTTGTTCTCACACACCTCCATTCTATGACTTTACACACCTCCATTCTATGACTTCACACACATCCATTCTGAGTTCACAAACCTCCATTCTGTGACTTAACGCACCTCCATTCTGTGACTTCAAACACCTCCGTTCTGACTTCACACACCTCCATTCTATGACTTCACACACCTCCATTCTGTGACTTCACACACCTCAATTCTGTGACTTCACACACCTCCATTATGACTTCACACACCTCCATTCTATGACTTCACACACCTCCATTCTGACTTCACACACCTCAATTCTGTGACTTCACACACCTCCATTCTGACTTCACCCAGCTCCATTCAATGACTTCGCACAGCTCCAATCTGACTTCACACAGCTCCACTCTATGCTTTCCCACACCTCCATTCTATGATTTCACACACCTCCATTCTATGACTTCACACACCTCCATTCTGTGATTTCACACACCTCCATTCTGAATTCAAACACCACCGTTCTGTGACTTAACACACCTCCATTCTGTGACTTCACACACCACCATTCTGAGTTCACACACCTCCATTCTGTGACTTCACACACCTCCATTCTGACTTCAAACAGCTCCATTCTATGACTTCACACACCTCCATTCTGTGCCTTCACACACCTCCATTCTATGACTTAACACACCTTCATTCTTACTTCACAAACATCCATTCTATGACTTCACACACCTCCATTCTATGGCTTCACACACCTCCATTCTATGACTTCAACAACCTCCATTCTATGACTTCACACACCACTATTCTGTGACTTCACAGACCTCCATTATGAATTCACACACATCCATTCTATGACTTCACACACCTCCATCTTATGACTTCACACACCTTCATTCTGTGACTTCACACACCTCCATTCTGAGTCCACACACCTCCATTCTGTGACTTTACACTACTCCATTCCGACTGCACACAGCTCCATTCTATGACTTCACACACCTCCATTCTGCGACTTCACACACCTCCATTCTATGACTTCACATACCTCCATTGTGACTCCACACAGCTCAATTCTATGAGTTCACACCCCTCCATTCTGACTTCACACACCTCCATTCTATGACTTCACACACCTGCATTCTGACTTCTCACACCTCCATTGTGAGTTCACACACCTCCATTCTGAATTCACAAACATCAATTCTGTGACTTCACACACCTCCATACTTTGACTTCACACACCTCCGTTGTGAGTTCACACACCTCCATTCTGAATTCACAAACATCAATTCTGTGACTTCACACACCTCCATTCTATGACTTCACACACCTCCATTCTATGAGTTCACACACCTCCATTTTGACTTCACACACCTCCATTCTTTGACTTCATACACCTTCATTCTCACTTCAGGAACATCCATTCTATGACTTCACGCACCTACATTCTATGCCTTCACAAACCTCCGTTCTGTGACCACACACCTCCATTCTGAGTTCCCACACCTCCATTCTGTGACTTCACCCACCTCCATCCTGACTTCACACACCTCCATTCTGACTTCACAAACCTCAATTCTTTGACTTCACACACCTCCATTCTATGATTTCACACACTTCCATTCTATTAATTCACACACCTCCATTCCATGACATCACACACCTCCATTCTATGAGTTCACACACCTCCATTCTATGAGTTCACACACCTCCATTTTGACTTCACACACCTCCATTCTTTGACTTCATACACCTTCATTCTCACTTCAGAAACATCCATTGTATGACTTCACGCACCAACATTCTATGACTTCACAAACCTCCGTTCTGTGACCACACACCTCCATTCTGAGTTCCCACACCTCCATTCTGTGACTTCACCCACCTCCATCCTGATTTCACACAGCTCCATTCTGACTTCACAAACCTCAATTCTTTGACTTCACACACCTTCATTCTATGATTTCTCACACCTCCATTCTATTAATTCACACACCACCATTCTGTGACTTCACACAACTCCATTCTATGACTTCCCTCACCTCCATTGTGTGACTTCACACACCTCCATTCTGAGTTCACAAACTTCCATTCGGTGACTTAACGCACCTCCATTCTGTGACTTCACACACCTCCGTTCTGACTTCACACACCTCCATTCTATGACTTCACACACCTCCATTCTGTGACTTCACACGCCTCAATTCTGTGACTTCACACACCTCCATTATGACTTCACACACCTCCATTCTATGACTTCACACACCTCCATTCTATGACTTCACCCACCTAGATTCTGTGACTTCACACACCTCCGTTCTGAGTTCACACACCTCAATTCTGTGACTTCACACACCTCCATTCTGACTTCACCAAGCTCCATTCAATGACTTCACACACCTCCATTCTTTGAATTCGCACACCTCCAATCTGACTTCACACAGCTCCACTCTATGCTTTCCCACACCTCCATTCTATGATTTCACACACCTCCATTCTATGACTTCACACACCTCCATTCTGTGATTTCACACACCTCCATTCTGAGTTCAAACACCTCCGTTCTGTGACTTAACACAACTCGATTCTGTGACTTCGAACACCACCATTCTGAGTTCACACACCTCCATTCTGTGACTTCACACACCTCCATTCTGACTTCAAACAGCTCCATTCTATGACTTCACACACCTCCATTCTGTGCCTACACACACCTCCATTCTATGACTTAACACACCTTCATTCCTTCTTCACAAACATCCATTCTATGACTTCACACACCTCCATTCTATGACTTCACACACCTCCATTCTATGACTTCACAAACCTCCATTCTGTGACTTCACACACCTCAATTCTGTGACTTCACACACCTCCATTATGAATTCACACACATCCATTCTATGACTTCACACACTTCCATTCTATGACTTCACACACCTTCATTCTGTGACTTCACACACCTCCATTCTGAGTTCACACACCTCCATTCTTTGACTTCACACAACTCCAATCTGACTTCACACAGCTCCATTCTATGACTTCACACACCTCCATTCTGTGACTTCACACACCTCCATTCTATGACTTCACACACCTCCATTGTGACTTCACAAACATCAATTCTGTGACTTCACACAACTCCATTCTTACTTCACACACCTCCATTCTATGACTTCACACACCTCCATTCTGACTTCACACACCTCCATTCTATGACTTCACACAACTCCATTCTGACTTCAGACACCTCCATTCTATGAGTTCACACACGTGCATTGTGACTTCACACACCTCCATTCTATGACTTCACACACCTCCATTCTGTCTTCACACACCTCCATTCTGACTTCACAAACATCAATTCTGTGACTTCACACACCTCCACTCTTTGACTTCACACACCTCCATTGTGAGTTCACACACCTCCATTCTGAATTCACAAACATCAATTATGTGAATTCACACACCTCCATTCTATGACTTCACACACCTCCATTCTATGACTTCACACACCTCCATTCTATGACTTCACAAATCTCCATTCTGACTTCACACACCTCCATTCTGACTTCACAAACATCAATTCTGTGACTTCACACACCTCCATTCTATGACTTCACACACCTCCATTCTGTGACTTCACACACATCCATTCTTTGACTTCACACACCTCCATTTTTTGACTCCACACATCTCCATTGTGAGTTCACTCACCTCCATTCTATGACTCCACACACCTCCATTCTGACTTCACACAGCTCCATTCTATGACTTCACACACCTCCATTCTGTGCCTTCACACATCTCCATTTTATGACTAAACACACCTTCATTCTTACTTCACAAACATTCATTCTATAACTTCACACACCTCCATTCTATGACTTCACACACTTCCATTCTATGACTTTACACAACTCCATTCTGTGACTTCACACACCTCAATTCTGTGACTTCACACTCCTACATTATGACTTCACACACCTCCATTCTATGACTTCACACACCTCCATTCTGACTTCACACACCTCCATTCTATGACTTCCACACCACCATTCTGTGACTTCACACACCACCATTCTATGACTTCACATACCTCCATTGTGACTACACACACCTCTATTCTATGAGTTCACACACCTCCATTCTGACTTCACACACCTCCATTCTATGACTTCACACACCTCCATTCTGACTTCACACACCTCCATTCTATGACTTCACACAACTCCATTCTGACTTCACACACCTCCATTCTGTGACTTCACACACCTCCATTCCATGACTTCACACACCTCCATTCTATGAGTTCACACACCTCCATTTGTGACTCTACACACCACCTTTTTGACTTCACACACCTCCATTCTGTGATTTCACACACCTCCATTCTGTGACTGCACACACTTTTATTGTTTGCCTTCACACACCTCCATTCTTTGACTTCACACACCTCCTTTCTTTGACTTCACACAACTCCATTCTATGAGTTCACACACCTCCATTCTATGAGTTCACACACCTCCATTTTGACTTCACAAACCTCCATTCTATGACTTCACACACCTCCATTCTATGACTTCACACCTCCATTCTGTGATTTCACACACCCCCATTCTGAGTTTACACACCTCCATTCTGTGACTTCACACACCTCCAATCTGACTTCACAAAGCTCCATTCTATTACTTCACACACCTCCATACTGTGACTTCACGCACCTCCATTCTATGATTTCAATCACCTCCCTTTGACTTCACAAACCTCCATTCTATGACTTCACACAACTCCATTCTGACTTCACACACCTCCATTCTGTGACTTCACACATCCATTCCATGACTTCACACACCTCCATTCCATGATTTCACACACCTCCATTCGATGACTTCACACACCTCCATTCTATGATTTCACACACCTCCCTTGTGACTTCACACACCTCCATTCTATGACTTCACACATCTACCTTCTGACTTCACACACCTCCATTCTCTGACTTCACACACCTCCATTCCATGACTTCACACACCTCCATTCTGTGATTTCACACACCTCCATTCTGTGACTTCACACACCTTTATTCTTTGACTTCACACAATGCATTCTTTGACTTCACACACCTTTATTCCATGACTTCACACACCTCCATTCTATGAGTTCTCAGACCTCCATTCTATGAGTTCACACACCTCCATTTTGACTTCATACACCTCCATTCTATGACTTCACACACATTCATTCTTATTCAGAAACATCCATTCTATGACTTCACACACCTCCATTCTATGACTTTACACACCTCCATTCTGTGACTTCACACACCTCCATTCCATGACTTCACACACCTCCATTCTTTGACTTCACACACCTACGTTCTATGAGTTCACACCCCTCCATTTTTGACTCTACACACCACATTTTTGACTTCACACACCTCCATTCTGTGATTTCTCATACCTCCATTCTGTGACTTCACACACCTTTATTGTTTGACTTCACACACCTCCAATCTTTGACTTCACACACCTCCATTGCATGACTTCACACACCTCCATTCTATGAGTTCACAAACCTCCATTCTATGAGTTCACACACATCCATTTTGACTTCACACACCTCCATTCTGTGACTTCACACACCTCCATTCTGTGACTTCATACACCTCCATTCTATGACTTCACACACCTACATTCTGTGACTTCACACACCTCTATTTTTCGACTTCACACACCTCCATTCCATGACTTCACACATCTCCATTTTATGAGTTCGCACACCTCTATTTTGACTTCACACTCCTCCATTCTATGACTTCACACGCCTTCATTCTACTTCAGAAACATCCGTTCTATGACTTCACACACCTCCATTCTACGATTTCACAAACCTCCATTCTGTGACTTCACACACCTCCATTCTGTGTTCACAAACCTCAATTCTGTGAATTCACACACCTCAATTCTGGCTTCACACACCTCCAAACTATTACCTCACACACCTCCATTCTTTGACTTCACACACCTCCATTCTATGACTTCACACACCTCCATTCTATGAATTCACACATCTCCATTCTGTGACTTCACACAACTCCATTCTATGACTTCCCACACCTCCATTCTGGGACTTCACAGACCTCCATTCTGAGTTCACACACCTCCGTTCTGTGAATTAACACACCTTCATTCCGTGACTTCACACAACTTCCTTCTATGATTTCACACACCTCCATTCTATGACTTCACACACCTGCATTCTGTGACTTCACACACCTCCATTTTGACTTCACACACTTCCATTCTGTGACTTCACACACCTCCATTCTGTGACTTCGCACACCTCCATTCTGTGATTTCACACACCTCCATTCTTTTACTTCACACACCTTTATTGTTTGACTTCACACACCTCCATTCTTTGACTTCACACACCTCCATTGCATGACTTCACACACCTCCATTCTGTGACTTCACACACCTCCATTCTGAGTTCACACACCTCCATTCTGTGACTTCACACACCTCCAATCTGACTTCTCACAGCTCCATTCTATGACTTCACACACCTCCATTCTGTGACTTCACACACCTCCATTCTATGACTTCACACACCTCCATTGTGACTTCACACACCTCCATTCTATGAGTTCACACACCTCCATTCCATGACTTCACACACCTCCATTCGATGACTTCACACACCTTTATTCTTTGACTTCACACACCTTCATTCTATGAGTTCACACACCTCCATTTGTGAGTCTACACACCACCTTTTTGACTTCACAAACCTCCATTCTGTGATTTCACACACCTCCATTCTGTGACTTCACACACCTTCATTGTTTGACTTCACACACCTCTATTCTTTGACTTCACACACCTCCATTCCATGACTTCACACACCTCCATTCTATGAGTTCACACACCTCCATTCTATGAGTTCACACACCTCCATTTTGACTTCACACACCTCCATTCTATGACTTCACACACCTTCATTCTTACTTCAGAAACATCCATTCTATGACTTCATGCACCTCCATTCTATGACTTCACAAATCTCCGTTCTGTGACTTCACACACCTCCATTCTGAGTTCACACACCTGCATTCTCTGAGTTCACACCCCTCCATTCTGTGACTTAACACACCTCCATTCTATGACTTCACAGACCTCCATTCTGTGACTTCACACACCATTATTGTTTGACTTCACACACCTCCATTCTGTGACTTCACACAACTCCATTGTGAGTTCACACACCTTCATTCTGTGACTTCACACACCTCCATTCTGTGACTTCACACACCTCTATTCTGTGACTTCACACACCTACATTCTATGTCTTCATACACCTCCATTCTGTGACTTCACACACCTCCATTCTGTGACTTCACACACCTCCATCTTGACTTCACACACTTCCATTTTTTCACTTCACACACCTCCATTCTCTGACTTCACACACCACCATTGTTTCACTTCACACACCTCCATTTTTGGACTTCACGCACCTCCATTCAATGACTTCACACATCTCCATTTTATGAGTTCACACACCTCCATTTTGACTTCACACACCTCCATTCTATGACTTCACACACCTTCATTCTCCTTCAGAAACATCCATTCTATGACTTCACACACGTCTATTCTATGACTTCACACACCTCCATTCTTTGACTTCACACACCTCCATTCTATGAGTTCACACACCTCCATTTGTGACTCTACACACCACCTTTTTGACTTCACACACCTCCATTCTGTGATTTCACACACCTCCATTCTGTGACTTCACACACACTTATTGTTTGACTTCACACACCTCCATTCTTTGACTTCACACACCTCCATTCCATGACTTCACACACCTCCATTCTATGAGTTCACACACCTCCATTCTATGAATTCACACACCTCCATTTTGACTTCACACACCTTCGTTCTATGACTTCACGCACCTTCATTCTTACTTCAGAAACTTCCACTCTATGACTTCACGTACTTCCATTCTATGACTTCACAAATCTCCGTTCTGTGACTTCACACACCTCCATTCTGAGTTCACACACCTCCATTCTCTGACTTCACACACCTCCATTCTGTGAATAAAATCACCTCCCTTCTATGACTTCACAGACCTCCATTCTGTGACTTCACAAACCTTTATTGTTTGACTTCACACACCTTTATTTTTTGACTTCACACACCTCCATTGTGAGTTCACACAACTCCATTCTATGACTTCACACACCTCCATTCTGTGACTTCACACACCTCCATTCTATGAGTTCACACACCTGCATTGTGACTTCACACACCTCCATTCTATGACTTCACACACCTCCATTCTGACTTCACACACCTCCATTCTGACTTCACAAACATCAATTCTGTGACGTCACACACCTCCATTCTTTGACTTCACACAACTCCATTGTGAGTTCACACACCTCCATTCTGAATTCACAAACATCAATTCTGTGACTTCACACACATTCATTCTACAACTTCACACACCTCCATTCTATGACTTCACAAACTTCCATTCTGACTTCAAACACCTCCATTCTGACTTCACAAACATCAATTCTGTGACTTCACACAACTCCATTCTCTGAATTCACACACCTCCATTCTATGACTTCACACACCTCCATTCTATGACTTCACAAACTTCCATTCTTTGACTTCACACACCTCCATTCTTTGACTTCACACATCTCCATTGTGAGTTTGCACACCTTCATTCTATGACTTCACACACCTCCATTCTGACTTCACACAGCTCCATTCTATGACTTCACACACCTCCATTCTGTGCCTTCACACATCTCCATTCGAGGACTTAACACACCTTCATTCTTACTTCACAAACATCCATTCTATGACTTCACACACCTCCATTCTATGACTTCACACACCTCCATTCTATGACTTCACACACCTCCATTCTGTGACTTCACACACCTCAATTCTGTGACTTCACACACCTACATTTTGATCTCACACACCTCCATTCTATGACTTTACACACCTCCATTCTATGACTTCACACACATCCATTCTGAGTTCACAAACCTCCATTCTGTGACTTAACGCACCTCCATTCTGTGACTTCAAACACCTCCGTTCTGACTTCACACACCTCCATTCTATGACTTCACACACCTCCATTCTGTGACTTCACACACCTCAATTCTGTGACTTCACACACCTCCATTATGACTTCACACACCTCCATTCTATGACTTCACACACCTCCATTCTGACTTCACACACCTCAATTCTGTGACTTCACACACCTCCATTCTGACTTCACCCAGCTCCATTCAATGACTTCGCACAGCTCCAATCTGACTTCACACAGCTCCACTCTATGCTTTCCCACACCTCCATTCTATGATTTCACACACCTCCATTCTATGACTTCACACACCTCCATTCTGTGATTTCACACACCTCCATTCTGAATTCAAACACCACCGTTCTGTGACTTAACACACCTCCATTCTGTGACTTCACACACCACCATTCTGAGTTCACACATCTCCATTCTGTGACTTCACACACCTCCATTCTGACTTCAAACAGCTCCATTCTATGACTTCACACACCTCCATTCTGTGCCTTCACACACCTCCATTCTATGACTTAACACACCTTCATTCTTACTTCACAAACATCCATTCTATGACTTCACACACCTCCATTCTATGGCTTCACACACCTCCATTCTATGACTTCAACAACCTCCATTCTATGACTTCACACACCTCAATTCTGTGACTTCACAGACCTCCATTATGAATTCACACACATCCATTCTATGACTTCACACACCTCCATCCTATGACTTCACACACCTTCATTCTGTGACTTCACACACCTCCATTCTGAGTCCACACACCTCCATTCTGTGACTTTACACTACTCCATTCCGACTTCACACAGCTCCATTCTATGACTTCACACACCTCCATTCTGTGACTTCACACACCTCCATTCTATGACTTCACATACCTCCATTGTGACTTCACACAGCTCAATTCTATGAGTTCACACACCTCCATTCTGACTTCACACACCTCCATTCTATGACTTCACACATCTCCATTCTGACTTCTCACACCTCCATTGTGAGTTCACACACCTCCATTCTGAATTCACAAACATCAATTCTGTGACTTCACACACCTCCATACTTTGACTTCACACACCTTCGTTGTGAATTCACACACCTCCATTCTGAATTCACAAACATCAATTCTGTGACTTCACACACCTCCATTCTATGACTTCACACACCTCCATTATATGACTTCACAAACCTCCATTCTGACTTCACACACCTACATTCTGACTTCACAAACATCAATTCTCTGACTTCACACACCTCCATTCTATGACTTCATACGCCTCCATTCTATGACTTCACACACCTCCATTCTGTGACTTCACACACTTCCATTCTTTGACTTCACACACCTCCATTTTTTGACTTCAACATCTCCATTGTTAGTTCACACACCTCCATTCTGAATTCACAAACATCAATTCTGTGACTTCACACACCTCCATTCTATGACTTCACACACCTCCATTCTATGACTTCACAAACTTCCATTCTTTGACTTCACACACCTTCATTCTTTGACTGCACACATCTCCATTGTGAGTTCACACACCTTCATTCTATGACTTCACACACCTCCAATCTGACTACACAGCTCCATTCTATGACTTCACACACCTCCATTCTGTGCCTTCAGACACCTCCATTCTATGACTTAACACACCTTCATTTTTACTTCACAAACATCCATTCTATGACTTCACACACCTCCATTCTATGACTTCACACACCTCCATTCTATGACTTCACAAACCTCCATTCTATGACTTCACACACCTCACTTCTGTGACTTCACCCACCTCCAATATGAATTCACACACATCCATTCTATGACTTCACACACCTCCATTCTATGACTTCACACACCTTCATTCTGTGACTTCACACACCTCCATTCTGAGTTCACACACCTCCATTCTGTGACTTCACAAAACTCTATTCTGACTTCACACAGCTCCATTCTATGACTTCACACACCTCCATTCTGTGACTTCACACACCTCCATTCTATGACTTCACATACCTCCATTGTGACTTCACACAGCTCCATTCTATGAGTTCACACACCTCCATTCTGACTTCACACACCTCCATTCTATGACTTCACACACCTCCATTCTGACTTCACACACCTCCGTTCTATGACTTCACACAACTCCATTCTGACTTCAGACACCTCCATTCTATGAGGTCACACACGTGCATTGTGACATCACACACCTCCATTCTATGACTTCACACACCTCCATTCTAACTTCACACACCTCCATTCTGACTTCACAAACATCAATTCTGTGACTTCACACACCTCCATTCTTTGACTTCACACACCTCCATTGTGAGTTCACACACCTCCATTCAGAATTCACAAACATCAATTCTGTGACTTCACACACCTCCATTCTATGACTTCACAAATCTCCGTTCTGTGATTTCACACACCTCCATTTTGAGTTCACAAACCTCCATTCTCTGAGTTCACACACCTCCATTCTGTGACTTAACACACCTCCATTCTATGACTTCACAGACCTCCATTCTGTGACTTCACACACCTTGATTGTTTGACTTCACACACCTCCATTCTGGGACTTCACACACCTCCATTGTGAGTTCACAGACCTCCATTCTGTGACGTCACACACCTCCATTCTGTGACTTCACACACCTCCATTCTGTGACAGCACACATCTCCATTCTGTGACTTCACACACCTCCATTCTATGACTTCACACACCTCCATTCTGTGACTTCACACACCTCCATTCTGTGACTTCACACACCTCAATTTTGACTTCACACACTTCCATTCTTTGACTTCACACACCTCCATTCTGTGACTTCACACACCACCATTGTTTGACTTCACACACCTCCCTTTTTGGACTTCACACACCTCCATTCCATGACTTCACGAATCTCCATTTTATGAGTTCGCACACCTCCATTTTGACTTCACACACCTACATTCTATGACTTCACACACCTTCATTCTACTTCAGATACATCCATTCTATGACTTCACACACCTCCATTCTATGACTTTACAAACCTCCATTCTGTGACTTCACACACCTCCATTCTGAGTTCACACACCTCAATTCTGTGACTTCACACACCTCAATTCTGGCTTCACACACCTCCATTCTATGACTTCACACAATTCCTTTCTATGAATTCACACACCTCCATTCTTTGACTTCACACACCTCCATTGTGATTTTACACACCTCCATTCTATGACTTCACACACCTCCATTATGACTTCACATAGCTCCATTCTATGACTTCACACACCTCCATTCTGTGCCTTCACACACCTCCATTCTATGACTTAACACACCTTCATTCTTACTTCACAAACATCCATTCTATGATCACACACCTCCATTCTATGACCTCACACACCTCCATTCTATAACTTCACACACCTCCATTCTGTGACTTCACACACCTTAATTCTGTGACTTCACACCTCCATTATGACTTCACACACCTCCATTCTGTGACTTCACACACCTCCATTCTATGACTTCACACCTCCATTCTGTGATTTCACACACCTCCATTCTGAGTTCACACACCTCCATTCTGTGACTTCACACACCTCCAATCTGACTTCACACAGCTCCATTCTATGACTTCACACACCTCCATACTGTGACTTCACACACCTCCATTCTATGATTTCACACACTTCCCTTGTGACTTCACACACCTCCATTCTATGACTTCACACAACTCCATTCTGACTTCACACACCTCCATTCTGTGGCTTCACACACCTCCATTCCATGACTTCACACACCTCCATTCCATGACTTCACACACCTCCATTCGATGACTTCACACACCTCCATTCTATGATTTCACACACCTCCCTTGTGACTTCCCACACCTCCATTCTATGACTTCACACAACTACATTCTGACTTCACACACCTCTATTCTGTGACTTCACACACCTCCATTCTGTGACTTCACACACCTCCATTCTGTGACTTCACACACCTCCATTCTGTGATTTCACACACCTCCATTCTGTGACTTCACACACCTCCATTGTTTGACTTCACACACCTCCATTCTTGGACTTCACACACCTCCATTCCATGACTTCACACACCTCCATTCTATGAGTTTACACACCTCCATTCTGTGATTTCACACACCTCCATTCTTTGACTTCACAAAACTCCATTCTTTGACTTCACACACCTCCATTCTATGACTTCACACACCTCCATTCTATGAATTCACACATCTCCATTCTGTGACTTCACACAACTCCATTCTATGACTTCCCACACCTCCATTCTGGGACTTCACACACCTCCATTCTGAGTTCACACACCTCCGTTCTGTGACTTAACACACCTTCATTCCGTGACTTCACACACCTTCCTTCTATGATTTCACACACCTCCATTCTATGACTTCACACACATCCTTTCTATGAATTCACACACCTATATTCTTTGACTTCGCACACCTCAATTCTTTGACTTTACACACCTCCATTTTGAGTTCACACACATACATTCTGTGACTTCACACACCTCCATTTGTGACTTTACACACCACCATTTTGACTTCACACACCTCCATTCTGTGACGTCACACACCTGCATACTGTGATTTCACACACCTCCATTTTGACTTCACACACTTCCATTCTGTGACTTCACACACCTCCATTCTGTGACTTCGCACACCTCCATTTTTTGACTTCACACACCTCCATTCTTTGACTTCACACACCTCCATTCTATGACTTCACACACCTCTACTCTATCAGTTCACACACATCCATTCTATGAGTTCACACACCTATATTCTTACTTCAGGAACATCCATTGTAGGAATTCACCCACCTACATTCTATGACTTCACAAACCTCCATTCTATGACTTCACACACCTCCATTCTATGACTTCACACACCTCCATTCTATGACTGCACACACCTCCATTCTGTGACTTCACACACCTCCATTCTTTGAGTTCACACACCTCCATTCTGACTTCACACACCTCCATTCTGACTTCACAAACATCAATTCTGTGTCTTCAAACACCTCCATTCTTTGACTTCACACAACTCCATTGTGAGTTCACACACCTCCATTCTGACTTCACAAACATCAATTATGTGACTTCACACACATCCATTCTACGACTTCACACACCTCCATTCTATGACTTCACAAACCTCCATTCTGACTTCACACACCTGCATTCTGACTTCAGAAACCTCAATTCTGTGAATTCACACACCTCCATTCTATGACTTCACACACTTCCATTCTTTGACTTCACACACCTCCATTCTTTGACTTCACACATCTCCATTGTGAGTTCACACACCTTCATTCTATGACTTCACACACCTCCATTCTGACTTCACACAGCTCCATTCTATGACTTCACACACCTCCATTCTGTGCCTTCACACATCTCCATTCTAGGACTTAACACACCTTCATTCTTACTTCACAAACATCCATTCTATGACTTCACACACCTCCATTCTATGACTTCACACACCTCCAATCTGACTTCACACAGCTCCATTCTATGACTTCACACACCTCCATTCTGTGACTTCACACACCACCAATCTATGACTTCACACACCTCCATTGTGACTTCACACACCTCCATTCTGACTTCACACACCTCCATTCTATGACTTCACACAACTCCATTCTGACTTCACACACCTCCATTCTGTGACTTCACACACCTCCATTCTGAGTTCACACACCTCCATTCTGTGACTTCACACAACTCCAATCTGATTTCTCACAGCTCCATTCTATGACTTCACACACCTCCATTCTGTGACTTCACACACCTCCATTCTATGACTTCACACACCTCCATTGTGACTTCACACACCTCCATTCTATGAGTTCCTACACCTCCATTCCATGACTTCACACACCTCCATTCGATGACTTCACACACCTTTATTCTTTGACTTCACACACCTCCATTCTATGACTTCACAGACCTCCATTCTGTGACTTCACACACCTTTATTTTTTGACTTCACACACCTCCATTCTGGGACTTCACACACCTCCATTGTGAGTTCACACACCTCCATACTCTGAGTTCACACACCTCCATTCTGTGACTTAACACACCTCCATTCTATGACTTCACAGACCTCCATTCTGTGACTTCACACACCTTTATTGTTTGACTTCACACACCTCCATTCTGGGACTTCACACACCTCCATTGTGAGTTCACACACCTCCATTCTGTGACGTCACACACCTCCATTCTGTGACTTCACACACCTCCATTCTGTGACAACACACATCTCCATTCTGTGACTTCACACTCCTCCATTCTATGACTTCACACACCTCCATTCTGTGACCTCACACACCTCCATTCTGTGACTTCACACACCACCATTGTTTGACTTGACACACCTCCCTTTTTTGGACTTCACACACCTCCATTCCATGACTTCACGCATCTCCATTCTATGAGTTCGCACACCTCCATTTTGACTTCACACACCTACATTCTATGACTTCACACACCTTCATTCTACTTCAGAAACATCCATTCTATGACTTCACACACCTCCATTCTATGACTTTACAAACATCCATTCTGTGACTTCACACACCTCCATTCTGAGTTCACACACCTCAATTCTGTGACTTCACACACATCAATTCTGGCTTCACACACCTCCATTCTATGACTTCACACAATTCCTTTCTATGAATTCACACACCTCCATTCTTTGACTTCACACACCTCCATTGTGATTTTACACACCTCCATTCTATGACTTCACACACCTCGATTATGACTTCACATAGCTCCATTCTATGACTTCACACACCTCCATTCTGTGCCTTCACACACCTCCATTCTATCACTTAACACACCTTCATTCTTACTTCACAAACATCCATTCTATGATCACACACCTCCATTCTATGACTTCACACACCTCCATTCTATAACTTCACACACCTCCATTCTGTGACTTCACACACCTTAATTCTGTGACTTCACACCTCCATTATGACTTCACACACCTCCATTCTATGACTTCACACCTCCATTCTGTGATTTCACACACCTACATTCCATGACTTCACACACCTCCATTCTGTGACTTCACACACCTCCATTCTGTGACTTCACACACCTCCATACTGTGACTTCACACACCTCCATTCTATGATTTCACACACCTCCCTTGTGAATTCACACACCTCCATTCTATGACTTCACACAACTCCATTCTGACTTCACACACCTCCATTCTGTGACTTCACACACATCCATTCCATGACTTCACACACCTCCATTCCATGACTTCACACACCTCCATTTTATGATTTCACACACCTCCCTTGTGACTTCCCACACCTCCATTCTATGACTTCACACAACTACATTCTGACTTCACACACCTCCATTCTGTGACTTCACACACCTCCATTCTGTGACTTCACACACCTCCATTCTGTGACTTCACACACCTCCATTCTGTGATTTCACACACCTCCATTCTGTGACTTCACACACCTCCATTGTCTGACTTCACCCACCTCCATTCTTGGACTTCACACACCTCCATTCCATGACTTCACAAACCTCCATTCTATGAGTTCACACACCTCCATTCTGTGATTTCACACACCTCCATTCTTTGACTTCACACACCTCCATTCTGTGACTTCACACACCTCCATTCTATGACTTCACACACCTCCATTCTATGAATTCACACATCTCCATTCTGTGACTTCACACAACTCCATTCTATGACTTCCCACACCTCCATTCTGGGACTTCACACACCTCCATTCTGAGTTCACACACCTCCGTTCTGTGACTTAACACACCTTCATTCCGTGACTTCACACACCTTCCTTCTATGATTTCACACACCTCCATTCTATGACTTCACACACCTCCTTTCTATGAATTCACACACCTATATTCTTTGATTTCGCACACCTCAATTCTTTGACTTCACACACCTCCATTTTGAGTTCACACACATACATTCTGTGACTTCACACACCTCCATTTGTGACGTTACACACCACCATTTTGACTTCACACACCTCCATTCTGTGACTTCACACACCTGCATTCTGTGATTTCACACACCTCCATTTTGACTTCACACACTTCCATTCTGTGACTTCACACACCTCCATTCTGTGACTTCGCACACCTCCATTTTTTGACTTCACACACCTCCATTCTTTGACTTCACACACCTCCATTCTATGACTTCACACACCTCTACTCTATCAGTTCACACACATCCATTCTATGAGTTCACACACCACCATTTTGACTTCACACACCACCATTCTATGACTTCACACACCTACATTCTTACTTCAGGAACATCCATTGTATGAATTCACCCACCTCCATTCTATGACTTCACAAACCTACATTCTATGACTTCACACACCTCCATTCTATGACTTCACACACCTCCATTCTATGACTTCACACACTTCCATTCTGTGACTTCACACACCTCCATTCTATGAGTTCACACACCTGCATTGTGACTTCACACACCTCCATTCTATGATTTCACACACCTCCATTCTGACTTCACACACCTCCATTCTGACTTCACAAACATCAATTCTGTGACTTCGAACACCTCCATTCTTTGACTTCACACAACTCCATTGTGAGTTCACACACCTCCATTCTGACTTCACAAACATCAATTATGTGACTTCACACACATCCATTCTACGACTTCACACACCTCCATTCTATGACTTCACAAACCTCCATTCTGACTTCACACACCTGCATTCTGACTTCAGAAACCTCAATTCTGTGAATTCACACACCTCCATTCTATGACTTCACACACTTCCATTCTTTGACTTCACACACCTCCATTCTTTGACTTCACACATCTCCATTGTGAGTTCACACACCTTCATTCTATGACTTCACACACCTCCATTCTGACTTCACACAGCTCCATTCTATGACTTCACACACCTCCATTCTGTGCCTTCACACATCTCCATTCTAGGACTTAACACACCTTCATTCTTACTTCACAAACATCCATTCTATGACTTCACACACCTCCATTCTATGACTTCACACACCTCCAATCTGACTTCACACAGCTCCATTCTATGACTTCACACACCTCCATTCTGTGACTTCACACACCACCAATCTATGACTTCACACACCTCCATTGTGACTTCACACACCTCCATTCTGACTTCACACACCTCCATTCTATGACTTCACACAACTCCATTCTGACTTCACACACCTCCATTCTGTGACTTCACACACCTCCATTCTGAGTTCACACACCTCCATTCTGTGACTTCACACAACTCCAATCTGATTTCTCACAGCTCCATTCTATGACTTCACACACCTCCATTCTGTGACTTCACACACCTCCATTCTATGACTTCACACACCTCCATTGTGACTTCACACACCTCCATTCTATGAGTTCCTACACCTCCATTCCATGACTTCACACACCTCCATTCGATGACTTCACACACCTTTATTCTTTGACTTCACACACCTCCATTCTATGACTTCACAGACCTCCATTCTGTGACTTCACACACCTTTATTTTTTGACTTCACACACCTCCATTCTGGGACTTCACACACCTCCATTGTGAGTTCACACACCTCCATACTCTGAGTTCACACACCTCCATTCTGTGACCTCACACACCTCCATTCTGTGACTTCACACACCACCATTGTTTGACTTGACACACCTCCCTTTTTTGGACTTCACACACCTCCATTCCATGACTTCACGCATCTCCATTCTATGAGTTCGCACACCTCCATTTTGACTTCACACACCTACATTCTATGACTTCACACACCTTCATTCTACTTCAGAAACATCCATTCTATGACTTCACACACCTCCATTCTATGACTTTACAAACATCCATTCTGTGACTTCACACACCTCCATTCTGAGTTCACACACCTCAATTCTGTGACTTCACACACATCAATTCTGGCTTCACACACCTCCATTCTATGACTTCACACAATTCCTTTCTATGAATTCACACACCTCCATTCTTTGACTTCACACACCTCCATTGTGATTTTACACACCTCCATTCTATGACTTCACACACCTCGATTATGACTTCACATAGCTCCATTCTATGACTTCACACACCTCCATTCTGTGCCTTCACACACCTCCATTCTATCACTTAACACACCTTCATTCTTACTTCACAAACATCCATTCTATGATCACACACCTCCATTCTATGACTTCACACACCTCCATTCTATAACTTCACACACCTCCATTCTGTGACTTCACACACCTTAATTCTGTGACTTCACACCTCCATTATGACTTCACACATCTCCATTCTATGACTTCACACCTCCATTCTGTGATTTCACACACCTCCATTCCATGACTTCACACACCTCCATTCTGTGACTTCACACACCTCCATTCTGTGACTTCACACACCTCCATACTGTGACTTCACACACCTCCATTCTATGATTTCACACACCTCCCTTGTGAATTCACACACCTCCATTCTATGACTTCACACAACTCCATTCTGACTTCACACACCTCCATTCTGTGACTTCACACACATCCATTCCATGACTTCACACACCTCCATTCCATGACTTCACACACCTCCATTTTATGATTTCACACACCTCCCTTGTGACTTCCCACACCTCCATTCTATGACTTCACACAACTACATTCTGACTTCACACACCTCCATTCTGTGACTTCACACACCTCCATTCTGTGACTTCACACACCTCCATTCTGTGACTTCACACACCTCCATTCTGTGATTTCACACACCTCCATTCTGTGACTTCACACACCTCCATTGTCTGACTTCACCCACCTCCATTCTTGGACTTCACACACCTCCATTCCATGACTTCACAAACCTCCATTCTATGAGTTCACACACCTCCATTCTGTGATTTCACACACCTCCATTCTTTGACTTCACACACCTCCATTCTGTGACTTCACACACCTCCATTCTATGACTTCACACACCTCCATTCTATGAATTCACACATCTCCATTCTGTGACTTCACACAACTCCATTCTATGACTTCCCACACCTCCATTCTGGGACTTCACACACCTCCATTCTGAGTTCACACACCTCCGTTCTGTGACTTAACACACCTTCATTCCGTGACTTCACACACCTTCCTTCTATGATTTCACACACCTCCATTCTATGACTTCACACACCTCCTTTCTATGAATTCACACACCTATATTCTTTGATTTCGCACACCTCAATTCTTTGACTTCACACACCTCCATTTTGAGTTCACACACATACATTCTGTGACTTCACACACCTCCATTTGTGACGTTACACACCACCATTTTGACTTCACACACCTCCATTCTGTGACTTCACACACCTGCATTCTGTGATTTCACACACCTCCATTTTGACTTCACACACTTCCATTCTGTGACTTCACACACCTCCATTCTGTGACTTCGCACACCTCCATTTTTTGACTTCACACACCTCCATTCTTTGACTTCACACACCTCCATTCTATGACTTCACACACCTCTACTCTATCAGTTCACACACATCCATTCTATGAGTTCACACACCACCATTTTGACTTCACACACCACCATTCTATGACTTCACACACCTACATTCTTACTTCAGGAACATCCATTGTATGAATTCACCCACCTCCATTCTATGACTTCACAAACCTACATTCTATGACTTCACACACCTCCATTCTATGACTTCACACACCTCCATTCTATGACTTCACACACTTCCATTCTGTGACTTCACACACCTCCATTCTATGAGTTCACACACCTGCATTGTGACTTCACACACCTCCATTCTATGATTTCACACACCTCCATTCTGACTTCACACACCTCCATTCTGACTTCACAAACATCAATTCTGTGACTTCGAACACCTCCATTCTTTGACTTCACACAACTCCATTGTGAGTTCACACACCTCCATTCTGACTTCACAAACATCAATTATGTGACTTCACACACATCCATTCTACGAATTCACACACCTCCATTCTATGACTTCACAAACCTCCATTCTGACTTCACACACCTCCATTTTGACTTCACAAACATCAATTCTGTGACTTCACACACCTCCATTGTATGACTTCACACACTTCCATTCTTTGACTTCACACACCTCCATTCTTTGACTTCACACATCTCCATTGTGAGTTCACACACCTTCATTCTATGACTTCACACACCTCCATTCTGACTTCACACAGCTCAATTCTATGACTTCACACACCTCCATTCTGTGCCTTCACACATCTCCATTCTAGGACTTAACACACCTTCATTCTTACTTCACAAACATTCATTCTATGACTTCACACACCTCCATTCTATGACTTCACACACCTCCAATCTGATTTCACACAGCTCCATTCTATGACTTCACACACCTCCATTCTGTGACTTCACACACCTCCATTCTATGACTTCACACACCTCCATTTTGACTTCACACACCTCCATTCTATGAGTTCACACACCTCCATTCTGACTTCACACACCTCCATTCGATGACTTCACACACCTCCATTCTGACTTCACACACCTCCATTCTATGACTTCACACAACTCCATTCTGACTTCACACACCTCCATTCTGTGACTTCACACACCTCCATTCTGAGTTCACACACCTCCATTCTGTGACTACACACACCTCCAATCTGACTTCTCACAGCTCCATTCTATGACTTCACACACCTCCTTTCTGTGACTTCACACACCTCCATTCTATGACTTCACACACCTCCATTGTGACTTCACACACCTCCATTCTATGAGTTCACGCACCTCCATTCCATGACTTCACACACCTCCATTCGCTGACTTCACACACCTTTATTCTTTGACTTCACACATCTCCATTCTATGAGTTCACACACCTCCATTTGTGAGTCTACACACCACCTTTTTGACTTCACAAACCTCCATTCTCTGATTTCACACACCTCCATTCTGTGACTTCACACACCTTCAATGTTTGACTTCACACACCTCTATTCTTTGACTTCACACACCTCCATTCCATGACTTCACACACCTCCATTCTATGAGTTCACACACCTCCATTCTGAGTTCACACACCTCCATTTTGACTTCACACACCTCCATTCTATGACTTCACACACCTTCATTCTTACTTCAGAAACATCCATTCTATGACTTCACGCACCTCCATTCTATGACTTCACAAACCTCCGTTCTGTGACTTCACACACCTCCATTCTGAGTTCACACACCTCCATTCTCTGAGTTCACACCCCTCCATTCTGTGACTTAACACACCTCCATTCTATGACTTCACAGACCTCCATTCTGTGACTTCACACACCTTTATTGTTTGACTCCACACACCTCCATTCTGTGACTTCACACAAGTCCATTGTGAGTTCACACACCTTCATTCTGTGACTTCACAAACCTCCATTCTGTGACTTCACACACCTCCACTCTGTGACTTCACACACCTACATTCTGTGACTTCATACACCTCCATTCTGTGACTTCACACACTTCCATTCTGTGACTTCACACACCTCCATCTTGACTTCACACACTTCCATTCTTTGACTTCACACACCTCCATTCTCTGACTTCACACACCACCATTGTTTGACTTCACACACCTCCAATTTTGGACTTCACGCACCTCCATTCAATGACTTCACACACCTCCATTCTATGATTTCACACACCTCCCTTGTGACTTCACGCGCCTCCGTTCTATGACTTAACACAACTCCATTCTGACTTCACACACCTCCATTCTATGACTTCACACACCTCCAATCTGACTTCACACAGCTCCATTCTATGACTTCACACACCTCCATTCTGTGAATTCCCACACCTCCATTCTATGACTTCACACACCTCCATTGTGACTTCACACACCTCCATTCTATGACTTCACACAACTACATTCTGACTTCACACACCTCCATACTGTGACTTCACACACCTCCATTCTGTGATTTCACACACCTCCATTCTGTGACTTCACACACCTCCATTGTCTGACTTCACACACCTCCATTCTTGGACTTCACACACCTCCATTCCATGACTTCACACACCTCCATTCTATGAGTTCGCACACCTCCATTCTGTGATTTCACACACCTCCATTCTTTGACTTCACACACCTCCATTCTGTGACTTCACACACCTCCATTCTATGTCTTCACACACCTCCATTCTATGAATTCACACATCTCCATTCTGTGACTTCACACAACTCCATTCTATGACTTCCCACACCTCCATTCTGGGACTTCACACACCTCCATTCTGAGTTCACACACCTCCGTTCTGTGACTTAACACACCTTCATTCCGTGACTTCACACGCCTTCCTTCTATGATTTCACACACCTCCATTCTATGACTTCACACACCTCCTTTCTATGAATTCACACACCTATATTCTTTGACTTCGCACACCTCAATTCTTTGACTTCACACACCTCCATTTTGAGTTCACACACATACATTCTGTGACTTCACACACCTCCATTTGTGACGTTACACACCACCATTTTGACTTCACACACCTCCATTCTGTGACTTCACACACCTGCATTCTGTGATTTCACACACCTCCATTTTGACTTCACACACTTCCATTCTGTGACTTCACACACCTCCATTCTGTGACTTCGCACACCTCCATTTTTTGACTTCACACACCTCCATTCTTTGACTTCACACACCTCCATTCTATGACTTCACACACCTCTACTCTATCAGTTCACACACATCCATTCTATGAGTTCACACACCACCATTTTGACTTCACACACCTCCATTCTATGACTTCACACACCTACATCCTTACTTCAGGAACATCCATTGTATGAATTCACCCACCTCCATTCTATGACTTCACAAACCTCCATTCTATGACTTCACACACCTCCATTCTATGACTTCACACACCTCCATTCTATGACTTCACACACCTCCATTCTGTGACTTCACATACCTCCATTCTATGAGTTCACACACCTGCATTGTGACTTCACAGACCTCCATTCTATGACTTCACACACCTCCATTCTGACTTCACACACCTCCATTCTGACTTCACAAACATCAATTCTGTGACTTCAAACACCTCCATTCTTTGACTTCACACAACTCCATTGTGAGTTCACACACCTCCATTCTGACTTCACAAACATCAATTATGTGACTTCACACACATCCATTGTACGACTTCACACACCTCCATTCTATGACTTCACAAACCTCCATTCTGCCTTCACACACCTCCATTCTGACTTCACAAACATCAATTCTGTGACTTCACACACCTCCATTCTATGACTTCACACACTTCCATTCTTTGACTTCACACACCTCCATTCGTTGACTTCACACATCTCCATTGTGAGTTCACACACCTTCATTCTATGACTTCACACACCTCCATTCTGACTTCACACAGCTCCATTCTATGACTTCACACACCTCCATTCTGTGCCTTCACACATTTCCATTCTAGGACTTAACACACCTTCATTCTTACTTCACAAACATCCATTCTATGACTTCACAAACCTCCATTCTATGACTTCACACACCTCCAATCTGACTTCACACAGCTCCATTCTATGACTTCACACACCTCCATTCTGTGACTTCACACACCTCCATTCTATGACTTCACACACCTCCATTGTGACTTCACACACCTCTATTCTATGAGTTCACACATCTCCATTCTGACTTCACACACCTCCATTCGATGCCTTCACACACCTCCATTCTGACTTCACACACCTCCATTCTATGACTTCACACAACTCCATTCTGACTTCACACAACTCCATTCTGTGACTTCTCACAACTCCATTCTGAGTTCACACACCTCCATTCTGTGACTTCACACACCTCCAATCTGACTTCTCACAGCTCCATTCTATGACTTCACACACCTCCATTCTGTGACTTCACATACCTCCATTCTATGACTTCACACACCTCCATTCTGTGACTTCACACACCTCCATTCCATGACTTCACACACCTCCATTGTGACTTCACACACCTCTATTCTATGAGTTCACACACCTCCATTCTGACTTCACACACCTCCATTCGATGCCTTCACACACCTCCATTCTGACTTCCCACACCTCCATTCTATGACTTCACACAACTCCATTCTGATTTCACACACCTCCATTCTGTGACTTCACACACCTCCATTCTGGGTTCACACACCTCCATTCTGTGACTTCACACACCTCCAATCTGACTTCTCACAGCTCCATTCTATGACTTCACACACCTCCATTCCGTGACTTCACATACCTCCATTCTATGACTTCACACACCTCCATTCTGTGACTTCACACACCTCCATTCCATGACTTCACACACCTCCATTCTTTGACTTCACACACCTCCATTCTATGAGTTCACACACCTCCATTTGTGACTCTACACACCACATTTTTGACTTCACACACCTCCATTCTGTGATTTCACACACCTCCATTCTTTTACTTCACACACCTTTATTGTTTGACTTCACACACCTCCATTCTTTGACTTTACACACCTCCATTGCATGACTTCACACACCTCCATTCTGTGACTTCACACACCTCCATTCTGAGTTCACACACCTCCATTCTGTGACTTCACACACCTCCAATCTGACTTCTCACAGCTCCATTCTATGACTTCACACACCTCCATTCTGTGACTTCACACACCTCCATTCTATGACTTCACACACCTCCATTGTGACTTCACACACCTCCATTCTATGAGTTCACACACCTCCATTCCATGACTTCACACACCTCCATTCGATGACTTCACACACCTTTATTCTTTGACTTCACACACCTTCATTCTATGAGTTCACACACCTCCATTTGTGAGTCTACACACCACCTTTTTGACTTCACAAACCTCCATTCTGTGATTTCACACACCTCCATTCTGTGACTTCACACACCTTCATTGTTTGACTTCACACACCTCTATTCTTTGACTTCACACACCTCCATTCCATGACTTCACACACCTCCATTCTATGAGTTCACACACCTCCATTCTATGAGTTCACACACCTCCATTTTGACTTCACACACCTCCATTCTATGACTTCACACACCTTCATTCTTACTTCAGAAACATCCATTCTATGACTTCACGCACCTCCATTCTATGACTTCACAAATCTCCGTTCTGTGACTTCACACACCTCCATTCTGAGTTCACACACCTGCATTCTCTGAGTTCACACCCCTCCATTCTGTGACTTAACACACCTCCATTCTATGACTTCACAGACCTCCATTCTGTGACTTCACACACCATTATTGTTTGACTTCACACACCTCCATTCTGTGACTTCACACAACTCCATTGTGAGTTCACACACCTTCATTCTGTGACTTCACACACCTCCATTCTGTGACTTCACACACCTCTATTCTGTGACTTCACACACCTACATTCTATGTCTTCATACACCTCCATTCTGTGACTTCACACACCTCCATTCTGTGACTTCACACACCTCCATCTTGACTTCACACACTTCCATTTTTTCACTTCACACACCTCCATTCTCTGACTTCACACACCACCATTGTTTCACTTCACACACCTCCATTTTTGGACTTCACGCACCTCCATTCAATGACTTCACACATCTCCATTTTATGAGTTCACACACCTCCATTTTGACTTCACACACCTCCATTCTATGACTTCACACACCTTCATTCTCCTTCAGAAACATCCATTCTATGACTTCACACACGTCTATTCTATGACTTCACACACCTCCATTCTTTGACTTCACACACCTCCATTCTATGAGTTCACACACCTCCATTTGTGACTCTACACACCACCTTTTTGACTTCACACACCTCCATTCTGTGATTTCACACACCTCCATTCTGTGACTTCACACACACTTATTGTTTGACTTCACACACCTCCATTCTTTGACTTCACACACCTCCATTCCATGACTTCACACACCTCCATTCTATGAGTTCACACACCTCCATTCTATGAATTCACACACCTCCATTTTGACTTCACACACCTTCGTTCTATGACTTCACGCACCTTCATTCTTACTTCAGAAACATCCACTCTATGACTTCACGTACTTCCATTCTATGACTTCACAAATCTCCGTTCTGTGACTTCACACACCTCCATTCTGAGTTCACACACCTCCATTCTCTGACTTCACACACCTCCATTCTGTGAATAAAATCACCTCCCTTCTATGACTTCACAGACCTCCATTCTGTGACTTCACAAACCTTTATTGTTTGACTTCACACACCTCCATTCTATGACTTCACACACCTCCATTCTGACTTCACACACCTCCATTCTGACTTCACAAACATCAATTCTGTGACTTCACACACCTCCATTCTTTGACTTCACACAACTCCATTGTGAGTTCACACACCTCCATTCTGAATTCACAAACATCAATTCTGTGACTTCACACACATCCATTCTACAACTTCACACACCTCCATTCTATGACTTCACAAACTTCCATTCTGACTTCAAACACCTCCATTCTGACTTCACAAACATCAATTCTGTGACTTCACACAACTCCATTCTCTGACTTCACACACCTCCATTCTATGACTTCACACACCTCCATTCTATGACTTCACAAACTTCCATTCTTTGACTTCACACACCTCCATTCTTTGACTTCACACATCTCCATTGTGAGTTTGCACACCTTCATTCTATGACTTCACACACCTCCATTCTGACTTCACACAGCTCCATTCTATGACTTCACACACCTCCATTCTGTGCCTTCACACATCTCCATTCGAGGACTTAACACACCTTCATTCTTACTTCACAAACATCCATTCTATGACTTCACACACCTCCATTCTATGACTTCACACACCTCCATTCTATGACTTCACAAACCTCCATTCTGTGACTTCACACACCTCAATTCTGTGACTTCACACACCTACATTTTGATCTCACACACCTCCATTCTATGACTTTACACACCTCCATTCTATGACTTCACACACATCCATTCTGAGTTCACAAACCTCCATTCTGTGACTTAACGCACCTCCATTCTGTGACTTCAAACACCTCCGTTCTGACTTCACACACCTCCATTCTATGACTTCACACACCTCCATTCTGTGACTTCACACACCTCAATTCTGTGACTTCACACACCTCCATTATGACTTCACACACCTCCATTCTATGACTTCACACACCTCCATTCTGACTTCACACACCTCAATTCTGTGACTTCACACACCTCCATTCTGACTTCACCCAGCTCCATTCAATGACTTCGCACAGCTCCAATCTGACTTCACACAGCTCCACTCTATGCTTTCCCACACCTCCATTCTATGATTTCACACACCTCCATTCTATGACTTCACACACCTCCATTCTGTGATTTCACACACCTCCATTCTGAATTCAAACACCACCGTTCTGTGACTTAACACACCTCCATTCTGTGACTTCACACACCACCATTCTGAGTTCACACACCTCCATTCTGTGACTTCACACACCTCCATTCTGACTTCAAACAGCTCCATTCTATGACTTCACACACCTCCATTCTGTGCCTTCACACACCTCCATTCTATGACTTAACACACCTTCATTCTTACTTCACAAACATCCATTCTATGACTTCACACACCTCCATTCTATGGCTTCACACACCTCCATTCTATGACTTCAACAACCTCCATTCTATGACTTCACACACCTCAATTCTGTGACTTCACAGACCTCCATTATGAATTCACACACATCCATTCTATGACTTCACACACCTCCATCCTATGACTTCACACACCTTCATTCTGTGACTTCACACACCTCCATTCTGAGTCCACACACCTCCATTCTGTGACTTTACACTACTCCATTCCGACTTCACACAGCTCCATTCTATGACTTCACACACCTCCATTCTGTGACTTCACACACCTCCATTCTATGACTTCACATACCTCCATTGTGACTTCACACAGCTCAATTCTATGAGTTCACACACCTCCATTCTGACTTCACACACCTCCATTCTATGACTTCACACACCTCCATTCTGACTTCTCACACCTCCATTGTGAGTTCACACACCTCCATTCTGAATTCACAAACATCAATTCTGTGACTTCACACACCTCCATACTTTGACTTCACACACCTTCGTTGTGAGTTCACACACCTCCATTCTGAATTCACAAACATCAATTCTGTGACTTCACACACCTCCATTCTATGACTTCACACACCTCCATTATATGACTTCACAAACCTCCATTCTGACTTCACACACCTACATTCTGACTTCACAAACATCAATTCTCTGACTTCACACACCTCCATTCTATGACTTCATACGCCTCCATTCTATGACTTCACACACCTCCATTCTGTGACTTCACACACTTCCATTCTTTGACTTCACACACCTCCATTTTTTGACTTCAACATCTCCATTGTTAGTTCACACACCTCCATTCTGAATTCACAAACATCAATTCTGTGACTTCACACACCTCCATTCTATGACTTCACACACCTCCATTCTATGACTTCACAAACTTCCATTCTTTGACTTCACACACCTTCATTCTTTGACTGCACACATCTCCATTGTGAGTTCACACACCTTCATTCTATGACTTCACACACCTCCAATCTGACTACACAGCTCCATTCTATGACTTCACACACCTCCATTCTGTGCCTTCAGACACCTCCATTCTGTGACTTAACACACCTTCATTTTTACTTCACAAACATCCATTCTATGACTTCACACACCTCCATTCTATGACTTCACACACCTCCATTCTATGACTTCACAAACCTCCATTCTATGACTTCACACACCTCACTTCTGTGACTTCACCCACCTCCAATATGAATTCACACACATCCATTCTATGACTTCACACACCTCCATTCTATGACTTCACACACCTTCATTCTGTGACTTCACACACCTCCATTCTGAGTTCACACACCTCCATTCTGTGACTTCACAAAACTCTATTCTGACTTCACACAGCTCCATTCTATGACTTCACACACCTCCATTCTGTGACTTCACACACCTCCATTCTATGACTTCACATACCTCCATTGTGACTTCACACAGCTCCATTCTATGAGTTCACACACCTCCATTCTGACTTCACACACCTCCATTCTATGACTTCACACACCTCCATTCTGACTTCACACACCTCCGTTCTATGACTTCACACAACTCCATTCTGACTTCAGACACCTCCATTCTATGAGGTCACACACGTGCATTATGACATCACACACCTCCATTCTATGACTTCACACACCTCCATTCTAACTTCACACACCTCCATTCTGACTTCACAAACATCAATTCTGTGACTTCACACACCTCCATTCTTTGACTTCACACACCTCCATTGTGAGTTCACACACCTCCATTCAGAATTCACAAACATCAATTCTGTGACTTCACACACCTCCATTCTATGACTTCACAAATCTCCGTTCTGTGATTTCACACACCTCCATTTTGAGTTCACACACCTCCATTCTCTGAGTTCACACACCTCCATTCTGTGACTTAACACACCTCCATTCTATGACTTCACAGACCTCCATTCTGTGACTTCACACACCTTGATTGTTTGACTTCACACACCTCCATTCTGGGACTTCACACACCTCCATTGTGAGTTCACAGACCTCCATTCTGTGACGTCACACACCTCCATTCTGTGACTTCACACACCTCCATTCTGTGACAGCACACATCTCCATTCTGTGACTTCACACACCTCCATTCTATGACTTCACACACCTCCATTCTGTGACTTCACACACCTCCATTCTGTGACTTCACACACCTCAATTTTGACTTCACACACTTCCATTCTTTGACTTCACACACCTCCATTCTGTGACTTCACACACCACCATTGTTTGACTTCACACACCTCCCTTTTTTGGACTTCACACACCTCCATTCCATGACTTCACGAATCTCCATTTTATGAGTTCGCACACCTCCATTTTGACTTCACACACCTACATTCTATGACTTCACACACCTTCATTCTACTTCAGAAACATCCATTCTATGACTTCACACACCTCCATTCTATGACTTTACAAACCTCCATTCTGTGACTTCACACACCTCCATTCTGAGTTCACACACCTCAATTCTGTGACTTCACACACCTCAATTCTGGCTTCACACACCTCCATTCTATGACTTCACACAATTCCTTTCTATGAATTCACACACCTCCATTCTTTGACTTCACACACCTCCATTGTGATTTTACACACCTCCATTCTATGACTTCACACACCTCCATTATGACTTCACATAGCTCCATTCTATGACTTCACACACCTCCATTCTGTGCCTTCACACACCTCCATTCTATGACTTAACACACCTTCATTCTTACTTCACAAACATCCATTCTATGATCACACACCTCCATTCTATGTCCTCACACACCTCCATTCTATAACTTCACACACCTCCATTCTGTGACTTCACACACCTTAATTCTGTGACTTCACACCTCCATTATGACTTCACACACCTCCATTCTATGACTTCACACACCTCCATTCTATGACTTCACACCTCCATTCTGTGATTTCACACACCTCCATTCTGAGTTCACACACCTCCATTCTGTGACTTCACACACCTCCAATCTGACTTCACACAGCTCCATTCTATGACTTCACACACCTCCATACTGTGACTTCACACACCTCCATTCTATGATTTCACACACTTCCCTTGTGACTTCACACACCTCCATTCTATGACTTCACACAACTCCATTCTGACTTCACACACCTCCATTCTGTGGCTTCACACACCTCCATTCCATGACTTCACACACCTCCATTCCATGACTTCACACACCTCCATTCGATGACTTCACACACCTCCATTCTATGATTTCACACACCTCCCTTGTGACTTCCCACACCTCCATTCTATGACTTCACACAACTACATTCTGACTTCACACACCTCTATTCTGTGACTTCACACACCTCCATTCTGTGACTTCACACACCTCCATTCTGTGACTTCACACACCTCCATTCTGTGATTTCACACACCTCCATTCTGTGACTTCACACACCTCCATTGTTTGACTTCACACACCTCCATTCTTGGACTTCACACACCTCCATTCCATGACTTCACACACCTCCATTCTATGAGTTTACACACCTCCATTCTGTGATTTCACACACCTCCATTCTTTGACTTCACAAAACTCCATTCTTTGACTTCACACACCTCCATTCTATGACTTCACACACCTCCATTCTATGAATTCACACATCTCCATTCTGTGACTTCACACAACTCCATTCTATGACTTCCCACACCTCCATTCTGGGACTTCACACACCTCCATTCTGAGTTCACACACCTCCGTTCTGTGACTTAACACACCTTCATTCCGTGACTTCACACACCTTCCTTCTATGATTTCACACACCTCCATTCTATGACTTCACACACATCCTTTCTATGAATTCACACACCTATATTCTTTGACTTCGCACACCTCAATTCTTTGACTTTACACACCTCCATTTTGAGTTCACACACATACATTCTGTGACTTCACACACCTCCATTTGTGACTTTACACACCACCATTTTGACTTCACACACCTCCATTCTGTGACTTCACACACCTGCATACTGTGATTTCACACACCTCCATTTTGACTTCACACACTTCCATTCTGTGACTTCACACACCTCCATTCTGTGACTTCGCACACCTCCATTTTTTGACTTCACACACCTCCATTCTTTGACTTCACACACCTCCATTCTATGACTTCACACACCTCTACTCTATCAGTTCACACACATCCATTCTATGAGTTCACACACCTATATTCTTACTTCAGGAACATCCATTGTATGAATTCACCCACCTACATTCTATGACTTCACAAACCTCCATTCTATGACTTCACACACCTCCATTCTATGACTTCACACACCTCCATTCTATGACTGCACACACCTCCATTCTGTGACTTCACACACCTCCATTCTTTGAGTTCACACACCTCCATTCTGACTTCACACACCTCCATTCTGACTTCACAAACATCAATTCTGTGTCTTCAAACACCTCCATTCTTTGACTTCACACAACTCCATTGTGAGTTCACACACCTCCATTCTGACTTCACAAACATCAATTATGTGACTTCACACACATCCATTCTACGACTTCACACACCTCCATTCTATGACTTCACAAACCTCCATTCTGACTTCACACACCTCCATTCTGACTTCAGAAACCTCAATTCTGTGAATTCACACACCTCCATTCTATGACTTCACACACTTCCATTCTTTGACTTCACACACCTCCATTCTTTGACTTCACACATCTCCATTGTGAGTTCACACACCTTCATTCTATGACTTCACACACCTCCATTCTGACTTCACACAGCTCCACTCTATGACTTCACACACCTCCATTCTGTGCATTCACACATCTCCATTCTAGGACTTAACACACCTTCATTCTTACTTCACAAACATCCATTCTATGACTTCACAAATCTCCGTTCTGTGATTTCACACACCTCCATTTTGAGTTCACACACCTCCATTCTCTGAGTTCACACACCTCCATTCTGTGACTTAACACACCTCCATTCTATGACTTCGCAGACCTCCATTCTGTGACTTCACACACCTTGATTGTTTGACTTCACACACCTCCATTCTGGGACTTCACACACCTCCATTGTGAGTTCACAGACCTCCATTCTGTGACGTCACACACCTCCATTCTGTGACTTCACACACCTCCATTCTGTGACAGCACACACCTCCATTCTGTGACTTCACACACCTCCATTCTATGACTTCACACACCTCCATTCTGTGACTTCACACACCTCCATTCTGTGACTTCACACACCTCAATTTTGACTTCACACACTTCCATTCTTTGACTTCACACACCTCCATTCTGTGACTTCACACACCACCATTGTTTGACTTCACACACCTCCCTTTTTTGGACTTCACACACCTCCATTCCATGACTTCACGAATCTCCATTTTATGAGTTCGCACACCTCCATTTTGACTTCACACACCTACATTCTATGACTTCACACACCTTCATTCTACTTCAGAAACATCCATTCTATGACTTCACACACCTCCATTCTATGACTTTACAAACCTCCATTCTGTGACTTCACACACCTCCATTCTGAGTTCACACACCTCAATTCTGTGACTTCACACACCTCAATTCTGGCTTCACACACCTCCATTCTATGACTTCACACAATTCCTTTCTATGAATTCACACACCTCCATTCTTTGACGTCACACACCTCCATTGTGATTTTACACACCTCCATTCTATGACTTCACACACCTCCATTATGACTTCACATAGCTCCATTCTATGACTTCACACACCTCCATTCTGTGCCTTCACACACCTCCATTCTATGACTTAACACACCTTCATTCTTACTTCACAAACATCCATTCTATGATCACACACCTCCATTCTATGACCTCACACACCTCCATTCTATAACTTCACACACCTCCATTCTGTGACTTCACACACCTTAATTCTGTGACTTCACACCTCCATTATGACTTCACACACCTCCATTCTATGACTTCACACACCTCCATTCTATGACTTCACACCTCCATTCTGTGATTTCACACACCTCCATTCTGAGTTCACACACCTCCATTCTGTGACTTCACACACCTCCAATCTGACTTCACACAGCTCCATTCTATGACTTCACACACCTCCATACTGTGACTTCACACACCTCCATTCTATGATTTCACACACTTCCCTTGTGACTTCACACACCTCCATTCTATGACTTCACACAACTCCATTCTGACTTCACACACCTCCATTCTGTGGCTTCACACACCTCCATTCCATGACTTCACACACCTCCATTCCATGACTTCACACACCTCCATTCGATGACTTCACACACCTCCATTCTATGATTTCACACACCTCCCTTGTGACTTCCCACACCTCCATTCTATGACTTCACACAACTACATTCTGACTTCACACACCTCTATTCTGTGACTTCACACACCTCCATTCTGTGACTTCACACACCTCCATTCTGTGACTTCACACACCTCCATTCTGTGATTTCACACACCTCCATTCTGTGACTTCACACACCTCCATTGTTTGACTTCACACACCTCCATTCTTGGACTTCACACACCTCCATTCCATGACTTCACACACCTCCATTCTATGAGTTTACACACCTCCATTCTGTGATTTCACACACCTCCATTCTTTGACTTCACAAAACTCCATTCTTTGACTTCACACACCTCCATTCTATGACTTCACACACCTCCATTCTATGAATTCACACATCTCCATTCTGTGACTTCACACAACTCCATTCTATGACTTCCCACACCTCCATTCTGGGACTTCACACACCTCCATTCTGAGTTCACACACCTCCGTTCTGTGACTTAACACACCTTCATTCCGTGACTTCACACACCTTCCTTCTATGATTTCACACACCTCCATTCTATGACTTCACACACATCCTTTCTATGAATTCACACACCTATATTCTTTGACTTCGCACACCTCAATTCTTTGACTTTAAACACCTCCATTTTGAGTTCACACACATACATTCTGTGACTTCACACACCTCCATTTGTGACTTTACACACCACCATTTTGACTTCACACACCTCCATTCTGTGACTTCACACACCTGCATACTGTGATTTCACACACCTCCATTTTGACTTCACACACTTCCATTCTGTGACTTCACACACCTCCATTCTGTGACTTCGCACACCTCCATTTTTTGACTTCACACACCTCCATTCTTTGACTTCACACACCTCCATTCTATGACTTCACACACCTCTACTCTATCAGTTCACACACATCCATTCTATGAGTTCACACACCTATATTCTTACTTCAGGAACATCCATTGTATGAATTCACCCACCTACATTCTATGACTTCACAAACCTCCATTCTATGACTTCACACACCTCCATTCTATGACTTCACACACCTCCATTCTATGACTGCACACACCTCCATTCTGTGACTTCACACACCTCCATTCTTTGAGTTCACACACCTCCATTCTGACTTCACACACCTCCATTCTGACTTCACAAACATCAATTCTGTGTCTTCAAACACCTCCATTCTTTGACTTCACACACCTCCATTCTGACTTCACACAGCTCCATTCTATGACTTCACACACCTCCATTCTGTGCCTTCACACATCTCCATTCTAGGACTTAACACACCTTCATTCTTACTTCACAAACATCCATTCTATGACTTCACACACCTCCATTCTATGACTTCACACACCTCCAATCTGACTTCACACAGCTCCATTCTATGACTTCACACACCTCCATTCTGTGACTTCACACACCACCATTCTATGACTTCACACACCTCCATTGTGACTTCACACACCTCCATTCTGACTTCACACACCTCCATTCTATGACTTCACACAACTCCATTCTGACTTCACACACCTCCATTCTGTGACTTCACACACCTCCATTCTGAGTTCACACACCTCCATTCTGTGACTTCACACAACTCCAATCTGATTTCTCACAGCTCCATTCTATGACTTCACACACCTCCATTCTGTGACTTCACACACCTCCATTCTATGACTTCACACACCTCCATTGTGACTTCACACACCTCCATTCTATGAGTTCATACACCTCCATTCCATGACTTCACACACCTCCATTCGATGACTTCACACACCTTTATTCTTTGACTTCACACACCTCCATTCTATGACTTCACAGACCTCCATTCTGTGACTTCACACACCTTTATTTTTTGACTTCACACACCTCCATTCTGGGACTTCACACACCTCCATTGTGAGTTCACACACCTCCATACTCTGAGTTCACACACCTCCATTCTGTGACTTAACACACCTCCATTCTATGACTTCACAGACCTCCATTCTGTGACTTCACACACCTTTATTGTTTGACTTCACACACCTCCATTCTGGGACTTCACACACCTCCATTGTGAGTTCACACACCTCCATTCTGTGACGTCACACACCTCCATTCTGTGACTTCACACACCTCCATTCTGTGACAACACACATCTCCATTCTGTGACTTCACACTCCTCCATTCTATGACTTCACACACCTCCATTCTGTGACCTCACACACCTCCATTCTGTGACTTCACACACCACCATTGTTTGACTTGACACACCTCCCTTTTTTGGACTTCACACACCTCCATTCCATGACTTCACGCATCTCCATTCTATGAGTTCGCACACCTCCATTTTGACTTCACACACCTATATTCTATGACTTCACACACCTTCATTCTACTTCAGAAACATCCATTCTATGACTTCACACACCTCCATTCTATGACTTTACAAACATCCATTCTGTGACTTCACACACCTCCATTCTGAGTTCACACACCTCAATTCTGTGACTTCACACACATCAATTCTGGCTTCACACACCTCCATTCTATGACTTCACACAATTCCTTTCTATGAATTCACACACCTCCATTCTTTGACTTCACACACCTCCATTGTGATTTTACACACCTCCATTCTATGACTTCACACACCTCGATTATGACTTCACATAGCTCTATTCTATGACTTCACACACCTCCATTCTGTGCCTTCACACACCTCCATTCTATCACTTAACACACCTTCATTCTTACTTCACAAACATCCATTCTATGATCACACACCTCCATTCTATGACTTCACACACCTCCATTCTATAACTTCACACACCTCCATTCTGTGACTTCACACACCTTAATTCTGTGACTTCACACCTCCATTATGACTTCACACACCTCCATTCTATGACTTCACACCTCCATTCTGTGATTTCACACACCTCCATTCCATGACTTCACACACCTCCATTCTGTGACTTCACACACCTCCATTCTGTGACTTCACACACCTCCATACTGTGACTTCACACACCTCCATTCTATGATTTCACACACCTCCCTTGTGAATTCACACACCTCCATTCTATGACTTCACACAACTCCATTCTGACTTCACACACCTCCATTCTGTGACTTCACACACATCCATTCCATGACTTCACACACCTCCATTCCATGACTTCACACACCTCCATTCGATGACTTCACACACCTCCATTTTATGATTTCACACACCTCCCTTGTGACTTCCCACACCTCCATTCTATGACTTCACACAACTACATTCTGACTTCACACACCTCCATTCTGTGACTTCACACACCTCCATTATGTGACTTCACACACCTCCATTCTGTGACTTCACACACCTCCATTCTGTGATTTCACACACCTCCATTCTGTGACTTCACACACCTCCATTGTCTGACTTCACCCACCTCCATTCTTGGACTTCACACACCTCCATTCCATGACTTCACACACCTCCATTCTATGAGTTCACACACCTCCATTCTGTGATTTCACACACCTCCATTCTTTGACTTCACACACCTCCATTCTGTGACTTCACACACCTCCATTCTATGACTTCACACACCTCCATTCTATGAATTCACACATCTCCATTCTGTGACTTCACACAACTCCATTCTATGACTTCCCACACCTCCATTCTGGGACTTCACACACCTCCATTCTGAGTTCACACACCTCCGTTCTGTGACTTAACACACCTTCATTCCGTGACTTCACACGCCTTCCTTCTATGATTTCACACACCTCCATTCTATGACTTCACACACCTCCTTTCTATGAATTCACACACCTATATTCTTTGATTTCGCACACCTCAATTCTTTGACTTCACACACCTCCATTTTGAGTTCACACACATACATTCTGTGACTTCACACACCTCCATTTGTGACGTTACACACCACCATTTTGACTTCACACACCTCCATTCTGTGACTTCACACACCTGCATTCTGTGATTTCACACACCTCCATTTTGACTTCACACACTTCCATTCTGTGACTTCACACACCTCCATTCTGTGACTTCGCACACCTCCATTTTTTGACTTCACACACCTCCATTCTTTGACTTCACACACCTCCATTCTATGACTTCACACACCTCTACTCTATCAGTTCACACACATCCATTCTATGAGTTCACACACCACCATTTTGACTTCACACACCTCCATTCTATGACTTCACACACCTACATCCTTACTTCAGGAACATCCATTGTATGAATTCACCCACCTCCATTCTATGACTTCACAAACCTCCATTCTATGACTTCACACACCTCCATTCTATGACTTCACACACCTCCATTCTATGACTTCACACACCTCCATTCTGTGACTTCACATGCCTCCATTCTATGAGTTCACACACCTGCATTGTGACTTCACAGACCTCCATTCTATGACTTCACACACCTCCATTCTGACTTCACACACCTCCATTCTGACTTCACAAACATCAATTCTGTGACTTCAAACACCTCCATTCTTTGACTTCACACAACTCCATTGTGAGTTCACACACCTCCATTCTGACTTCACAAACATCAATTATGTGACTTCACACACATCCATTGTACGACTTCACACACCTCCATTCTATGACTTCACAAACCTCCATTCTGCCTTCACACACCTCCATTCTGACTTCACAAACATCAATTCTGTGACTTCACACACCTCCATTCTATGACTTCACACACTTCCATTCTTTGACTTCACACACCTCCATTCGTTGACTTCACACATCTCCATTGTGAGTTCACACACCTTCATTCTATGACTTCACACACCTCCATTCTGACTTCACACAGCTCCATTCTATGACTTCACACACCTCCATTCTGTGCCTTCACACATCTCCATTCTAGGACTTAACACACCTTCATTCTTACTTCACAAACATCCATTCTATGACTTCACACACCTCCATTCTATGACTTCACACACCTCCAATCTGACTTCACACAGCTCCATTCTATGACTTCACACACCTCCATTCTGTGACTTCACACACCTCCATTCTATGACTTCACACACCTCCATTGTGACTTCACACACCTCTATTCTATGAGTTCACACATCTCCATTCTGACTTCACACACCTCCATTCGATGCCTTCACACACCTCCATTCTGACTTCACACACCTCCATTCTATGACTTCACACAACTCCATTCTGACTTCACACAACTCCATTCTGTGACTTCTCACACCTCCATTCTGAGTTCACACATCTCCATTCTGTGACTTCACACACCTCCAATCTGACTTCTCACAGCTCCATTCTATGACTTCACACACCTCCATTCTGTGACTTCACATACCTCCATTCTATGACTTCACACACCTCCATTCTGTGACTTCACACACCTCCATTCCATGACTTCACACACCTCCATTGTGACTTCACACACCTCTATTCTATGAGTTCACACACCTCCATTCTGACTTCACACACCTCCATTCGATGCCTTCACACACCTCCATTCTGACTTCACACACCTCCATTCTATGACTTCACACAACTCCATTCTGACTTCACACACCTCCATTCTGTGACTTCACACACCTCCATTCTGGGTTCACACACCTCCATTCTGTGACTTCACACACCTCCAATCTGACTTCTCACAGCTCCATTCTATGACTTCACACACCTCCATTCCGTGACTTCACATACCTCCATTCTATGACTTCACACACCTCCATTCTGTGACTTCACACACCTCCATTCCATGACTTCACACACCTCCATTCTTTGACTTCACACACCTCCATTCTATGAGTTCACACACCTCCATTTGTGACTCTACACACCACATTTTTGACTTCACACACCTCCATTCTGTGATTTCACACACCTCCATTCTTTTACTTCACACACCTTTATTGTTTGACTTCACACACCTCCATTCTTTGACTTCACACACCTCCATTGCATGACTTCACACACCTCCATTCTGTGACTTCACACACCTCCATTCTGAGTTCACACACCTCCATTCTGTGACTTCACACACCTCCAATCTGACTTCTCACAGCTCCATTCTATGACTTCACACACCTCCATTCTGTGACTTCACACACCTCCATTCTATGACTTCACACACCTCCATTGTGACTTCACACACCTCCATTCTATGAGTTCACACACCTCCATTCCATGACTTCACACACCTCCATTCGATGACTTCACACACCTTTATTCTTTGACTTCACACACCTTCATTCTATGAGTTCACACACCTCCATTTGTGAGTCTACACACCACCTTTTTGACTTCACAAACCTCCATTCTGTGATTTCACACACCTCCATTCTGTGACTTCACACACCTTCATTGTTTGACTTCACACACCTCTATTCTTTGACTTCACACACCTCCATTCCATGACTTCACACACCTCCATTCTATGAGTTCACACACCTCCATTCTATGAGTTCACACACCTCCATTTTGACTTCACACACCTCCATTCTATGACTTCACACACCTTCATTCTTACTTCAGAAACATCCATTCTATGACTTCACGCACCTCCATTCTATGACTTCACAAATCTCCGTTCTGTGACTTCACACACCTCCATTCTGAGTTCACACACCTGCATTCTCTGAGTTCACACCCCTCCATTCTGTGACTTAACACACCTCCATTCTATGACTTCACAGACCTCCATTCTGTGACTTCACACACCTTTATTGTTTGACTTCACACACCTCCATTCTGTGACTTCACACAACTCCATTGTGAGTTCACACACCTTCATTCTGTGACTTCACACACCTCCATTCTGTGACTTCACCCACCTCTATTCTGTGACTTCACACACCTACATTCTATGTCTTCATACACCTCCATTCTGTGACTTCACACACCTCCATTCTGTGACTTCACACACCTCCATCTTGACTTCACACACTTCCATTTTTTGACTTCACACACCTCCATTCTCTGACTTCACACACCACCATTGTTTCACTTCACACACCTCCATTTTTGGACTTCACGCACCTCCATTCAATGACTTCACACATCTCCATTTTATGAGTTCACACACCTCCATTTTGACTTCACAAACCTCCATTCTATGACTTCACACACCTTCATTCTCCTTCAGAAACATCCATTCTATGACTTCACACACGTCTATTCTATGACTTCACACACCTCCATTCTTTGACTTCACACACCTCCATTCTGTGAGTTCACACACCTCCATTTGTGACTCTACACACCACCTTTTTGACTTCACACACATCCATTCTGTGATTTCACACACCTCCATTCTGTGACTTCTCACACACTTATTGTTTGACTTCACACACCTCCATTCTTTGACTTCACACACCTCCATTCCATGACTTCACACACCTCCATTCTATGAGTTCACACACCTCCATTCTATGAATTCACACACCTCCATTTTGACTTCACACACCTTCGTTCTATGACTTCACGCACCTTCATTCTTACTTCAGAAACATCCACTCTATGACTTCACGTACTTCCATTCTATGACTTCACAAATCTCCATTCTGTGACTTCACACACCTCCATTCTGAGTTCACACACATCCATTCTCTGACTTCACACACCTCCATTCTGTGAATAAAATCACCTCCCTTCTATGACTTCACAGACCTCCATTCTGTGACTTCACAAACCTTTATTGTTTGACTTCACACACCTTTATTTTTTGACTTCACACACCTCCATTGTGAGTTCACACACCTCCATTCTGTGACTTCACACACCTCCATCTCTGACTTCAACACCTCCATTCTGTGACTTCACATATCTCCATTCTGTGACTTCACACACCTCCATTCTGTGACTTCACACACCTCCATTCCATGACTTCACACACCTGCATTCGATGACTTCACACACCTCCATTCTTTGACTTCACACACCACCATTGTTTGACTTCACACACCTCCATTCGATGACTTCACACACCTGAATTCCATGACTTCACACATCTCCATTTTATGAGTTCACACACCTCCAGTTTGACTTCACACACCTCCATTCTATGACTTCACACACCATCATTCTACTTCAGAAGCATCCATTCTATGACTTGACACACGTCCATTCTATGACTTCACAAACCTACATTCTGTGACTTCACACAACTCCATTCTATGAATTCACACATCTCCATTCTGTGACTTCACACAACTCCATTCTATGACTTCCCACACCTCCATTCTGGGACTTCACACACCTCCATTCTATGAATTCACACATCTCCATTCTGTGACTTCACACAACTCCATTCTATGACTTCCCACACCTCCATTCTGGGACTTCACACACCTCCATTCTGAGTTCACACACCTCCAGTTTGACTTCACACACCTCCATTCTATGACTTCACACACCATCATTCTACTTCAGAAGCATCCATTCTATGACTTGACACACGTCCATTCTATGACTTCACAAACCTCCATTCTGTGACTTCACACACCTCCATTCTGAGTTCACACACCTCAATTCTGTGACTTCACACACCTCAATTCTGGCTTCACACACCTCCATTCTATACCTTCACACAATTCCATTCTATGACTCCACACACCTATATTCTTTGACTTCACACACCTCCATTGTGAGTTCACACACCTCCATTCTATGACTTCACACACCTCCATTCTGACTTCACAAAGCTCCATTCTATGACTTCAGACACCTCTATTCTGTGACTCCACACACCTCCATTCTGTGACTTCACACACCTCAATTTTGATTTCACACACTTCCATTCTTTGACTTCACACACCTCCATTGTGAGTTCACACACCTCCATTCTATGACTTCACACACCTCCATTCTGACTTCACACACCTCCATTCTATGACTTCACACACCTCCATTCTGTGACTTCACACACCTCCATTCTGTGACTTCACACACCTCAATTTTGACTTCACACACTTCCATTCTTTGACTTCACACACCTCCATTCTGTGACTTCACACTCCTCCATGGTTTGACTTCACACACCTCCCTTTTTGGACTTCACACACCTCCATTCCATGACTTCACGCATCTCCATTTTATGAGTTCGCACACCTCCATTTTGACTTCACACACCTACATTCTATGACTTCACACACCTTCATTCTACTTCAGAAACATCCATTCTATGACTTCACACACCTCCATTCTATGACTTTACAAACCTCCATTCTGTGACTTCACACACCTCCATTCTGAGTTCACACACCTCAATTCTGTGACTTCACACACCTCAATTCTGCCTTCACACACCTCCATTCTATGACTTCAAACAATTCCTTTCTATGACTTCACACACCTCCATTCTTTGACTTCACACACCTCCATTGTGATTTCACACACCTCCATTCTATGACTTCACACACCTCCATTATGACTTCACATAGCTCCATTCTATGACTTCACACATCTCCATTCTGTGCCTTCACACACCTCCATTCTATGACTTAACACACCTTCATTCTTACTTCACAAACATCCATTCTATGATCACACACCTCCATTCTATGACTTCACACACCTCCATTCTATAACTTCACACACCTCCATGATGTGACTTCACACACCTCGATTCTGTGACTTCACACACCTCCAATATGACTTCACACACCTCCATTCTATGACTTCACACACCTCCATTCTATGACTTCACACCTCCATTCTGTGATTTCACACACCTCCATTCTGAGTTCACACACCTCCATTCTGTGACTTCACACACCTCCAATCTGACTTCACACAGCTCCATTCTATGACTTCACACACCTCCATACTGTGACTTCACACACCTCCATTCTATGATTTCACACACCTCCCTTTGACTTCACACACCTCCATTATATGACTTCACACAACTCCATTCTGACTTCACACACCTCCATTCCATGACTTCACACACTTCCATTCCATGACTTCACACACCTCCATTCGATGACTTCACACACCTCCATTCTATGATTTCACACACCTCCCTTGTGACTTCACACACCGCTATTCTATGACTTCACACAACTGCGTTCTGACTTCACACACCTCCATTCTGTGACTTCACACACCTCCATTCCATGACTTCACACACCTCCATTCTGTGATTTCACACACCTCCATTCTGTGACTTCACACACCTTTATTGTTTGACTTCACACAATGCATTCTGTGACTTCACACACCTATATTCCATGACTTCACACACCTCCATTCTATGAGTTCACACACCTCCATTTTGACTTCATACACCTCCATTCTATGACTTCACACACATTCATTCTTATTCAGAAACATCCATTCTATGGCTTCACACACCTCCACTCTATGACTTCACACACCTCCATTCTGTGACTTCACACACCTCCATTCCATGACTTCACACACCTCCATTCTTTGACTTCACACACCTTCATTCTATGAGTTCACACACCTCCATTTGTGACTCTACACACCACATTTTTGACTTCACACACCTCCATTCTGTGATTTCACAAATCTCCATTCTTTGACTTCACACACCTCCATTGCATGACTTCACCCACCTCCATTCTATGAGTTCACAAACCTCCATTCTATGAGTTCACACACATCCATTTTGACTTCACACACCTCCATTCTATGACTTCACACACCTACATTCTGTGAATTCACACACCTCCATTCTGTTACTTCAAACACCTCCATTTTGACTTCACACACTTCCATTCTTTGAATTCACACACCTCCATTCTGTGACTTCACCCACATTAACATTGTTTGACTTCACACACCTCTATTTTTGGACTTCACACACCTCCATTCCATGACTTCACACATCTCCATTTTATGAGTTCGCACACCTCCATTTTGTCTTCACACTCCTCCATTCTATGACTTCACACGCCTTCATTCTACTTCAGAAACATCCGTTCTATGACTTCACACACCTCCATTCTATGATTTCACAAACCTCCATTCTGTGACTTCACACACCTCCATTCTGAGTTCACAAACCTCAATTCTGTGAATTCACGCACCTCAATTCTGGCTTCACACACCTCCATTCTATGACTTCACACACTTCCATTCTATGACTTCACACACCTCCATTCTTTGACTTCACACACCTCCATTGTGAGTTCACACACCTCCATTCTGTGACTTCACACACCTGCATTCTTTGATTTCACACACCTCCATTCTATGACTTCACACACCTCCATTCTATGACTTCACACACCTCCATTGTGACTTCACACACCTCCATTCTATGAGTTCACACACCTCCATTCCATGACTTCACACACCTCCATTCGATGACTTCACACACCTTTATTCTTTGACTTCACACACCTTCATTCTATGAGTTCACACACCTCCATTTGTGAGTCTACACACCACCTTTTTGACTTCACAAACCTCCATTCTGTGATTTCACACACCTCCATTCTGTGACTTCACACACCTTCATTGTTTGACTTCACACACCTCTATTCTTTGACTTCACACACCTCCATTCCATGACTTCACACACCTCCATTCTATGAGTTCACACACCTCCATTCTATGAGTTCACACACCTCCATTTTGACTTCACACACCTCCATTCTATGACTTCACACACCTTCATTCTTACTTCAGAAACATCCATTCTATGACTTCACGCACCTCCATTCTATGACTTCACAAATCTCCGTTCTGTGACTTCACACACCTCCATTCTGAGTTCACACACCTGCATTCTCTGAGTTCACACCCCTCCATTCTGTGACTTAACACACCTCCATTCTATGACTTCACAGACCTCCATTCTGTGACTTCACACACCTTTATTGTTTGACTTCACACACCTCCATTCTGTGACTTCACACAACTCCATTGTGAGTTCACACACCTTCATTCTGTGACTTCACACACCTCCATTCTGTGACTTCACCCACCTCTATTCTGTGACTTCACACACCTACATTCTATGTCTTCATACACCTCCATTCTGTGACTTCACACACCTCCATTCTGTGACTTCACACACCTCCATCTTGACTTCACACACTTCCATTTTTTGACTTCACACACCTCCATTCTCTGACTTCACACACCACCATTGTTTCACTTCACACACCTCCATTTTTGGACTTCACGCACCTCCATTCAATGACTTCACACATCTCCATTTTATGAGTTCACACACCTCCATTTTGACTTCACAAACCTCCATTCTATGACTTCACACACCTTCATTCTCCTTCAGAAACATCCATTCTATGACTTCACACACGTCTATTCTATGACTTCACACACCTCCATTCTTTGACTTCACACACCTCCATTCTGTGAGTTCACACACCTCCATTTGTGACTCTACACACCACCTTTTTGACTTCACACACATCCATTCTGTGATTTCACACACCTCCATTCTGTGACTTCTCACACACTTATTGTTTGACTTCACACACCTCCATTCTTTGACTTCACACACCTCCATTCCATGACTTCACACACCTCCATTCTATGAGTTCACACACCTCCATTCTATGAATTCACACACCTCCATTTTGACTTCACACACCTTCGTTCTATGACTTCACGCACCTTCATTCTTACTTCAGAAACATCCACTCTATGACTTCACGTACTTCCATTCTATGACTTCACAAATCTCCATTCTGTGACTTCACACACCTCCATTCTGAGTTCACACACATCCATTCTCTGACTTCACACACCTCCATTCTGTGAATAAAATCACCTCCCTTCTATGACTTCACAGACCTCCATTCTGTGACTTCACAAACCTTTATTGTTTGACTTCACACACCTTTATTTTTTGACTTCACACACCTCCATTGTGAGTTCACACACCTCCATTCTGTGACTTCACACACCTCCATCTCTGACTTCAACACCTCCATTCTGTGACTTCACATATCTCCATTCTGTGACTTCACACACCTCCATTCTGTGACTTCACACACCTCCATTCCATGACTTCACACACCTGCATTCGATGACTTCACACACCTCCATTCTTTGACTTCACACACCACCATTGTTTGACTTCACACACCTCCATTCGATGACTTCACACACCTGAATTCCATGACTTCACACATCTCCATTTTATGAGTTCACACACCTCCAGTTTGACTTCACACACCTCCATTCTATGACTTCACACACCATCATTCTACTTCAGAAGCATCCATTCTATGACTTGACACACGTCCATTCTATGACTTCACAAACCTACATTCTGTGACTTCACACAACTCCATTCTATGAATTCACACATCTCCATTCTGTGACTTCACACAACTCCATTCTATGACTTCCCACACCTCCATTCTGGGACTTCACACACCTCCATTCTATGAATTCACACATCTCCATTCTGTGACTTCACACAACTCCATTCTATGACTTCCCACACCTCCATTCTGGGACTTCACACACCTCCATTCTGAGTTCACACACCTCCAGTTTGACTTCACACACCTCCATTCTATGACTTCACACACCATCATTCTACTTCAGAAGCATCCATTCTATGACTTGACACACGTCCATTCTATGACTTCACAAACCTCCATTCTGTGACTTCACACACCTCCATTCTGAGTTCACACACCTCAATTCTGTGACTTCACACACCTCAATTCTGGCTTCACACACCTCCATTCTATACCTTCACACAATTCCATTCTATGACTCCACACACCTATATTCTTTGACTTCACACACCTCCATTGTGAGTTCACACACCTCCATTCTATGACTTCACACACCTCCATTCTGACTTCACAAAGCTCCATTCTATGACTTCAGACACCTCTATTCTGTGACTCCACACACCTCCATTCTGTGACTTCACACACCTCAATTTTGATTTCACACACTTCCATTCTTTGACTTCACACACCTCCATTGTGAGTTCACACACCTCCATTCTATGACTTCACACACCTCCATTCTGACTTCACACACCTCCATTCTATGACTTCACACACCTCCATTCTGTGACTTCACACACCTCCATTCTGTGACTTCACACACCTCAATTTTGACTTCACACACTTCCATTCTTTGACTTCACACACCTCCATTCTGTGACTTCACACTCCTCCATGGTTTGACTTCACACACCTCCCTTTTTGGACTTCACACACCTCCATTCCATGACTTCACGCATCTCCATTTTATGAGTTCGCACACCTCCATTTTGACTTCACACACCTACATTCTATGACTTCACACACCTTCATTCTACTTCAGAAACATCCATTCTATGACTTCACACACCTCCATTCTATGACTTTACAAACCTCCATTCTGTGACTTCACACACCTCCATTCTGAGTTCACACACCTCAATTCTGTGACTTCACACACCTCAATTCTGCCTTCACACACCTCCATTCTATGACTTCAAACAATTCCTTTCTATGACTTCACACACCTCCATTCTTTGACTTCACACACCTCCATTGTGATTTCACACACCTCCATTCTATGACTTCACACACCTCCATTATGACTTCACATAGCTCCATTCTATGACTTCACACATCTCCATTCTGTGCCTTCACACACCTCCATTCTATGACTTAACACACCTTCATTCTTACTTCACAAACATCCATTCTATGATCACACACCTCCATTCTATGACTTCACACACCTCCATTCTATAACTTCACACACCTCCATGATGTGACTTCACACACCTCGATTCTGTGACTTCACACACCTCCAATATGACTTCACACACCTCCATTCTATGACTTCACACACCTCCATTCTATGACTTCACACCTCCATTCTGTGATTTCACACACCTCCATTCTGAGTTCACACACCTCCATTCTGTGACTTCACACACCTCCAATCTGACTTCACACAGCTCCATTCTATGACTTCACACACCTCCATACTGTGACTTCACACACCTCCATTCTATGATTTCACACACCTCCCTTTGACTTCACACACCTCCATTATATGACTTCACACAACTCCATTCTGACTTCACACACCTCCATTCCATGACTTCACACACTTCCATTCCATGACTTCACACACCTCCATTCGATGACTTCACACACCTCCATTCTATGATTTCACACACCTCCCTTGTGACTTCACACACCGCTATTCTATGACTTCACACAACTGCGTTCTGACTTCACACACCTCCATTCTGTGACTTCACACACCTCCATTCCATGACTTCACACACCTCCATTCTGTGATTTCACACACCTCCATTCTGTGACTTCACACACCTTTATTGTTTGACTTCACACAATGCATTCTGTGACTTCACACACCTATATTCCATGACTTCACACACCTCCATTCTATGAGTTCACACACCTCCATTTTGACTTCATACACCTCCATTCTATGACTTCACACACATTCATTCTTATTCAGAAACATCCATTCTATGGCTTCACACACCTCCACTCTATGACTTCACACACCTCCATTCTGTGACTTCACACACCTCCATTCCATGACTTCACACACCTCCATTCTTTGACTTCACACACCTTCATTCTATGAGTTCACACACCTCCATTTGTGACTCTACACACCACATTTTTGACTTCACACACCTCCATTCTGTGATTTCACAAATCTCCATTCTTTGACTTCACACACCTCCATTGCATGACTTCACCCACCTCCATTCTATGAGTTCACAAACCTCCATTCTATGAGTTCACACACATCCATTTTGACTTCACACACCTCCATTCTATGACTTCACACACCTACATTCTGTGAATTCACACACCTCCATTCTGTTACTTCAAACACCTCCATTTTGACTTCACACACTTCCATTCTTTGAATTCACACACCTCCATTCTGTGACTTCACCCACATTAACATTGTTTGACTTCACACACCTCTATTTTTGGACTTCACACACCTCCATTCCATGACTTCACACATCTCCATTTTATGAGTTCGCACACCTCCATTTTGTCTTCACACTCCTCCATTCTATGACTTCACACGCCTTCATTCTACTTCAGAAACATCCGTTCTATGACTTCACACACCTCCATTCTATGATTTCACAAACCTCCATTCTGTGACTTCACACACCTCCATTCTGAGTTCACAAACCTCAATTCTGTGAATTCACGCACCTCAATTCTGGCTTCACACACCTCCATTCTATGACTTCACACACTTCCATTCTATGACTTCACACACCTCCATTCTTTGACTTCACACACCTCCATTGTGAGTTCACACACCTCCATTCTGTGACTTCACACACCTGCATTCTTTGATTTCACACACCTCCATTCTATGACTTCACACACCTCCATTCTATGAATTCACACATCTCCATTCTGTGACTTCACACAACTTCATTCTATGACTTCCCACACCTCCATTCTCGGACTTTACTCACCTCCATTCTGAGTTCACACACCTCCGTTCTGTGAATTAACACACCTTCATTCCGTGACTTCACACACCTTCCTTCTATGATTTCACACACCTCCATTCTATGACTTCACACACCTCCATTCTATGACTTCACACACCTATATTCTTTGACTTCGCACACCTCCATTCTTTGACTTCACACACCTCCATTTTGAGTTCACACACATACATTCTGTGACTTCACACACCTCCATTTGTGACGTTACACACCACCATTTTGACTTCACACACCTCCATTCTGTGACTTCACACACCTCCATTCTGTGACTTCACACACCTCCATTTTGACTTCACACACTTCCATTCTGTGACTTCACACACCTCCATTCTGTGACTTCGCACACCTCCATTGTTTGACTTCACACACCTCCATTCTTTGACTTCTCACACCTCCATTCCATGACTTCACACACCTCTACTCTATCAGTTCACACACATCCATTCTATGAGTTCACACACCACCATTTTGACTTCATACACCTCCATTCTATGACTTCACACACCTACATTCTTACTTCAGGAACATCCATTTTATGAATTCACCCACCTCCATTCTATGACTTCACAAACCTCCATTCTATGACTTCACACACCTCCATTCTATGACTTCACACACCTCCATTCTATGACTTCACACACCTCCATTCTGTGACTTCACACACCTCCATTCTATGAGTTCACACACCTGCATTGTGACTTCACACACCTCCATTCTATGACTTCACCCACCTCCATTCTGACTTCACACACCTCCATTCTAACTTCACAAACATCAGTTCTGTGACTTCACACACCTCCATTCTTTGACTTCACACAACTCCATTGTGAGTTAACACACCTCCATTCTGACTTCACAAACATCAATTCTGTGACTTCACACACATCCATTCTACGACTTCACACACCTCCATTCTATGCCTTCACAAACTTCCATTCTGACTTCACACCCCTCCATTCTGACTTCACAAACATCAATTCTGTGACTTCACACAACTCCATTCTATGACTTCACACACCTCCATTCTATGACTTCACAGACCTCCATTCTATGACTTCACAAACTTCCATTCTTTGACTTCACACACCTCCATTCTTTGACTTCACACATCTCCATTGTGAGTTCACACACCTTCATTCTATGACTTCACACACCTCCATTCTGACTACAAAGCTCCATTCTATGACTTCACACACCTCCATTCTGTGCCTTCACACATCTCCATTCTAGGACTTAACACACCTTCATTCTTACTTCACAAACATCCATTCTATGACTTCACACACCTCCATTCTATGACTTCACACACCTCCATTCTATGACTTCACACACCTCCATTCTGTGACTTCACACATCTCAATTCTGTGACTTCACACACCTACATTATGACCTCACACACCTCCATTCTATGACTTTACACACCTCCATTCTATGACTTCACACACCTCCATTCTGAGTTCACAAACCTCCATTCTGTGACTGAACGCACCTCCATTCTGTGACTTCACACACCTCCGTTCTGACTTCACACACCTCCATTCTATGACTTCACACCCCTCCATTCTGTGACTTCACACAAATCAATTCTGTGACTTCACACACCTCCATTATGACTTCACACACCTCCATTCTATGACTTCACACACCTCCATTCTATGACTTCACACACCTAGATTCTGTGACTTCACACACCTCCGTTCTGAGTTCACACACCTCAATTCTGTGACTTCACACACCTCCATTCTGACTTCACCCAGCTCCATTCAATGACTTCGCACACCTCCAATCTGACTTCACACAGCTCCACTCTATGCTTTCCCACACCTCCATTCTATGATTTTACACACCTCCATTCAATGATTTCACACACCTCCATTCTGTGATTTCACACACCTCCATTCTGTGTTCAAACTGCTCCGTTCTGTGACTTAACACACCTCCATTCTGTGACTTCACACACCACCATTCTGAGTTCACACACCTCCATTCTGTGACTTCACACACCTCCATTCTGACTTCAAACAGCTCCATTCTATGACTTCACACACCTCCATTCTGTGCCTTCCCACACCTCCATTCTATGACTTAACACACCTTCATTCTTACTTCACAAACATCAATTCTATGACTTCACACACCTCCATTCTATGACTTCACACACCTCCATTCTATGACTTCACAAACCTCCATTCTATGACTTCACACACCTCCATTCTGACTTCACACACCTCCATTCTAACTTCACACACCTCCATTCTGACTTCACAAACATCAATTCTGTGACTTCACACACCTCCATTCTTTGACTTCACACACCTCCATTGTGAGTTCACACACCTCCATTCTGAATTCACAAACATCAATTCTGTGACTTCACACACCTCCATTCTATGACTTCACACACCTCCATTATATGACTTCACACACCTCCATTCTATGACTTCACAAACCTCCATTCTGACTTCACACACCTCCATTCTGACTTCACAAACATCAATTCTGTGACTTCACACACCTCCATTCTATGACTTCATACGCCTCCATTCTATGACTTCACACACCTGCATTCTGTGACTTCACACACTTCCATTCTTTGACTTCACACACCACCATTTTTTGACTTCACACATCTCCATTGTTAGTTCACACACCTCCATTCTATGACTTCACACTCCTCCATTCTGACTTCACAAAGCTCCATTCTATGACTTCACACAACTCCATTGTGTGCCTTCACACATTTCCATTTTATGACTTAACACACCTTCATTCTTACTTCACAAACATTCATTCTATGACTTCACACACCTCCATTCTATGACTCACACACCTCCATTCTATGACTTTACACACCTCCATTCTGTGACTTCACACACCGCAATTCTGTGACTTCACACACCTACATTATGACTTCACACACCTCCATTCTATGACTTCACACACCTCCATTCTGACTTCACACACCTCCATTCTATGACTTCCACACCTCCATTCTGTGACTTCACACACCTCCATTCCATGACTTCACACACCTCCATTCGATGCCTTCACACACCTCCATTCTTTGCCTTCACACACCTCCATTCTATGAGTTCACTCACCTGCATTTGTGACTCTACACACCACCTTTTTGACTTCACACACCTCCATTCTGTGATTTCACACACCTCCATTCTGTGACTTCACACACCTTTATTGTTTGACTTCACACACCTCCATTCTTTGAATTCATACACCTCCTTTCCATGACTTCACACACCTCCATTCTAAGAGTTCACACACCTCCTTTCTGTGAGTTCACACACCTCCATTTTGACTTCACAAACCTCCATTCTATGACTTCACACACCTTCATTCTTACTTCAGAAGTATCCATTATATAACTTCACGCACTTCCATTCTATGAATTCACAAATCTCTGTTCTGTGATTTCACACACCTCCATTCTGAGTTCACACACTTCGATTCTCTGAGTTCACACACCTCCATTCTGTGACTTAACCCACCTCCATTCTATGACTTGACAGACCTCCATTCCGTGACTTCACACACCATTATTGTTTGACTTCACACACCTCCATTCTGTGACTTCACACACCTCCACTGTAAGTTCACACACCTCCATTCTGTGACTTCACACACCTCCATTCTGTGACTTCACACACCTCCATTCTGTGACAACACAAATCTCCATTCTGTGACTTCACACACCTCCATTCTTTGACTTCACACACCTCCATTCTGTGACTTCACACACCTCCATTCTGTGACTTCTCACACCTCCCTTTTTTGGACTTCACACACCTCCATTCCATGACTTCACGCATCTCCATTTTATGAGTTCGCACACCTCCATTTTTACTTCACACACCTACATTCTATGACTTCACACACCTTCATTCTACTTCAGAAACATCCATTCTATGACTTCACACACGTCCATTCTATGACTTTACAAACCTCCATTCTGTGACTTCACACACCTCCATTCTGAGTTCACACACCTCAATTCTGTGCCTTCACACACCTCAATTCTGGCTTCACACAACTCCATTCTATGACTTCACACAATTCCTTTCTATGACTTCACACACCTCCATTCTTTGACTTCACACACCTCCATTGTTATTTTACACACCTCCATTCTATGACATCACACACCTCCATTATGACTTCACATAGCTCCATTCTATGACTTCACACACCTCCATTCTGTGCCTTCACACACCTCCATTCTATGACTTAACACACCTTCATTCTTACTTCACAAACATCCATTCTATGATCACACACCTCCATTCTATGACTTCACACACCTCCATTCTATAACTTCACACACCTCCATTCTGTGACTTCACACACCTCAATTCTGTGACTTCACACAACTCCATTATGACTTCACACACCTCCATTCTATGACTTCAAACACCTCCATTCTATGACTTCACACCTCCATTCTGTGATTTCACACACCTCCATTCTCAGTTCACACACCTTCATTCTGTGACTTCACACACCTCCAATCTGACTTCACACAGCTCCATTCTATGACTTCACACAGCTCCATACTGTGACTTCACACACCTCCATTTTATGATTTCACACACCTCCATTGTGACTTCACACACCTCCATTCTATGACTTCACACAACTCCATTCTGACTTCACACACCTCCATTATGTGACTTCACACACCTCCATTCCATGACTTCACACACCTCCATTCCATCACTTCACACACCTCCATTCGATGACTTCACACACCTCCATTCTATGACTTCACACAACTACATTCTGACTTCACACACCTCCATTCTGTGACTTCACACACCTCAATTCCATGACTTCACACACCTCCATTCTGTGATTTCACACACCTCCATTCTGTGACTTCACACACCTTTATTGTTTGACTTCACACAATGCATTCTTTGACTTCACACACCTTTATTCCATGACTTCACACACCTCCATTCTATGAGTTCTCAGAACTCCATTCTATGAGTTCACACACCTCCATTTTGACTTCATACACCTCCATTCTATGACTTCACACACATTAATTCTTATTCAGAAACATCCATTTTATGACTTCACACACCTCCATTGTATGACTTCACACACCTCCATTCTGTGACTTCACACACTTCCATTCCATGACTTCACACACCTCCATTCTTTGACTTCACACACCTCCATTCTATGAGTTCACACCCCTCCATTTGTGACTCTACACAACACATTTTTGACTTCATACACCTCCATTCTGTGATTTCACACACCTCCATTCTGTGACTTCACACACCTTTATTGTTTGACTTCACACACCTCCATTCTTTGACTTCACACACCTCCATTTCATGACTTCACACACCTCCATTCTATGAGTTCACAAACCTCCATTCTATGAGTTCACACACCTCCATTTTGACTTCACACACCTCCATTCTGTGACTTCACACACCTCCATTCTGTGACTTCACACACCTCCATTCTATGACTTCCCACACCTACATTCTGTGACTTCACACACCTCCATTCTGTTACTTCACACACCTCGATTTTGACTTCACACACTTCCATTATTTGAATTCACACATCTCCATTCTGTGACTTCACACACATTAACATTGTTTGACTTCACACACCTCTATATTTGGACTTCACACACCTCCATTCCATGACTTCACACATCTCCATTTTATGAGTTCGCACACCTCCATTTTGACTTCACACATCTCCATTCTATGACTTCACACACCTCCATTCTATGATTTCACAAACCTCCATTCTGTGACTTCACACACCTCCATTCTGAGTTCACAAACCTCAATTCTTTGACTTCACACACCTCAATTCTGGCTTCACACACCTCCATTCTATGACTTCACACACTTCCATTCTATGACTTTACACACCTCCATTCTTTGACTTCACACACCTCCATTGTGAATTCACACACCCCCATTCTGTGACTTCACACACCTCCATTCTTTGACTTCACACACCTCCATTCTGTGACTTCACACACCTCCATTCTATGACTTCACACACCTCCATTCTATGAATTCACACATCTCCATTCTGTGACTTCACACAACTCCATTCTATGACTTCCCACACCTCCATTCTGGGACTTTACACACTTCCATTCTGAGTTCACACACCTCCGATCTGTGACTTAACACATCTTCATTCCGTGACTTCACACACCTTCCTTCTATGATTTCACACACCTCCATTCTATGACTTCACACACCTCCTTTCTATGACTTCACACACCTATATTCTTTGACTTCTCACACCTCCATTCTTTGACTTCACACACCTCCATTTTGAGTTCACACACATACATTCTGTGACTTCACACACCTCCATTTGTGACGTTACACACCACCATTTTGACTTCACACACCTCCATTCTGTGACTTCACACACACCTCCATTCTAACTTCACACACCTCCATTCTGACTTCACAAACATCAATTCTGTGACTTCACACACCTCCATTCTTTGACTTCACACACCTCCATTGTGAGTTCACACACCTCCATTCTGAATTCACAAACATCAATTCTGTGACTTCACACACCTCCATTCTATGACTTCACACACCTCCATTCTATGACTTCACAAACATCAATTCTGTGACTTCACACACCTCCATTCTTTGACTTCACACACCTCCATTGTGAGTTCACACACCTCCATTCTGAATTCACAAACATCAATTCTGTGACTTCACACATCTCCATTCTATGACTTCACACACCTCCATTCTATGACTTCACACACCTCCATTCTATGACTACACAAACCTCCATTCTGACTTCACACACCTCCATTCTGACTTCACAAACATCAATTCTGTGACTTCACACCTCCATTCTATGACTTCATACGCCTCCATTTTATGACTTCACACACCAACATTCTGTGACTTCACACACTTCCATTCTTTGACTTCACACACCTCCATTTTTGACTTCACACATCTCCATTGTTAGTTCACACACCTCCATTCTATGACTTCACACACCTCCATTCTCACTTCACAAAGCTCCATTCTATGACTTCACACACCTCCATTCTGTGCCTTCACACATTTCCATTTTATGACTTAACACACCTTCATTCTTACTTCACAAACATTCATTCTATGACTTCACACACCTCCATTCTATGACTTCACACACCTCCATTCTATGACTTTACACACCTCCATTCTGTGACTTCACACACCTCAATTCTGTGACTTCACACACCTACATTATGACCTCACACACCTCCATTCTATGACTTCACACACCTCCATTCTGAGTTCACAAACCTCCATTCTGTGACTTAACGCACCTCCATTCTGTGACTTCACACACCTCCGTTCTGACTTCACACACCTCCATTCTATGACTTCACACACCTCCATTCTGTGACTTCACACACCTCAATTCTGTGACTTCACACACCTCCCTTATGACTTCACACACCTCCATTCTGTGACTTCACACACCTCCATTCTATGACTTCACACACCTAGATTCTGTGACTTCACACACCTCCGTTCTGAGTTCACACACCTCAATTCTGTGACTTCACACACCTCCATTCTGACTTCACCCAGCTCCATTCAATGACTTCGCACACCTCCAATCTGACTTCACACAGCTCCACTCTATGCTTTAACACACCTCCATTCTATGATTTCACACACCTCCATTCTATGACTTCACACACCTCCATTCTGTGATTTCACACACCTCCATTCTGAGTTCAAACACCTCCGTTCTGTGACTTAACACACCTCCATTCTGTGATTTCACACACCACCATTCTGTGTTCACACACCTCCATTCTGTGACTTCACACACCTCCATTCTGACGTCAAACAGCTCCATTCTATGACTTCACAATCCTCCATTCTGTGCCTTCACACACCTCCATTCTATGACTTAACACACCTTCATTCTTACTTCACAAACATCCATTCTATGACTTCACACACCTCCATTCTATGACTTCACACACCTCCATTCTGACTTCACACACCTCCGTTCTATGACTTCACACAACTCCATTCTGACTTCAGACACCTCCATTCTATGAGGTCACACACGCGCATTGTGACATCACACACCTCCATTCTATGACTTCACACACCTCCATTCTAACTTCACACACCTCCATTCTGACTTCACAAACATCAATTCTGTGACTTCACACACCTCCATTCTTTGACTTCACACACCTCCATTGTGAGTTCACACACCTCCATTCTGAATTCACAAACATCAATTCTGTGACTTCACACACCTCCATTCTATGACTTCACACACCTCCATTCTGTGACTTCACACACCTCCATTCTATGACTTCACAAACCTCCATTCTGACTTCACACACCTCCATTCTGACTTCACAAACATCAATTCTGTGACTTCACACACCTCCATTCTATGACTTCATACGCCTCCATTCTATGACTTCACACACCTCCATTCTGTGACTTCACACACTTCCATTCTTTGACTTCACACACCTCCATTTTTTGACTTCACACATCTCCATTGTTAGTTCACACACCTCCATTCTATGACTTCACACACCTCCATTCTGACATCACAAAGCTCCATTCTATGACTTCACACACCTCCATTCTGTGCCTTCACACATTTCCATTTTATGACTTATCACACCTTCATTCTTACTTCACAAACATTCATTTTATGACTTCACACACCTCCATTCTATGACTTCACACACTTCCAATCTATGATTTTACACACCTCCATTCTGTGACTTCACACACCTCAATTCTGTGACTTCACACACCTACATTATGACTTCACACACCTCCATTCTATGACTTCACACACCTCCATTCTGACTTCACACACCTCCATTCTATGACTTCCACACCTCCATTCTGTGACTTCACACACCACTATTCTATGACTTCACATACCTCCATTGTGACTTCACACACCTCCATTCTATGAGTTCACACACCTCCATTCTGACTTCACACACCTCCATTCTATGCCTTCACACAACTCCATTCTGACCTCACACACCTCCATTCTGTGACTTCACACACCTCCATTCTGTGACTTCGCACACCTACATTGTTTGACTTCACACACCTCCATTCTTTGACTTCACACACCTCCATTCCATGACTTCACACACCTCTACTCTATCAGTTCACACACATGCATTCTATGATTTCACACACCACCATTTTGACTTCATACACCTCCATTCTATGACTTCACACACCTACACTCTTACTTCAGGAACATCCATTTTATGAATTCACCCACCTCCATTCTATGACTTCACAAACCTCCATTCTATGACTTCACACACCTCCATTCTATGACTTCACACACCTCCATTCTATGACTTCACACACCTCCACTCTATGACTTCACACACCTCAATTCTGTGACTTCACACACCTCCATTCTATGAGTTCACACACCTGCATTCTGACTTCACACACCTCCATTCTGACTTCACAAACATCAATTCTGTGACTTCACACACCTCCATTCTTTGACTTCACACAACTCCATTGTGAGTACACACACCTCCATTCTGACTTCACAAACATCAATTCTGTGACTTCACACACATCCATTCTACGACTTCACACACCTCCATTCTATGACTTCACAAGCTTCAATTCTGACTTCACACACGTCCATTCTGACTTCACAAACATCAATTCTGTGACTTCACACAACTCCATTCTCTGACTTCACACATCTCCATTCTATGACTTCACACACCTCCATTCTATGACTTCACAAACTTCCATTCTTTGACTTCACACACCTCCATTCTTTGACTTCACACATCTCCATTGTGAGTTCACACACCTTCATTCTATGACTTCACACACCTCCATTCTGACTACACAGTTCCATTCTATGACTTCACACACCTCCATTCTGTGCCTTCACACATCTCCATTCTAGGACTTAACACACCTTCATTCTTACTTCACAAACATCCATTCTATGACTTCACACACCTCCATTCTATGACTTCACACACCTCCATTCTATGACTTCACAAACCTCCATTCTGTGACTTCACACATCTCAATTCTGTGACTTCACACACCTACATTATGACCTCACACACCTCCATTCTATAACTTTACACACCTCCATTCTATGACTTCACACACCTCCATTCTGAGTTCACAATCCTCCATTCTGTGACTTAACGCTCCTCCATTCTGTGACTTCACACACCTCCGTTCTGACTTCACACACCTCCATTCTATGACTTCACACACCTCCATTCTGTGACTTCACACACCTCAATTCTGTGACTTCACACACCTCCCTTATGACTTCACACACCTCCATTTTATGACTTCACACACCTCCATTCTATGACTTCACACACCTAGATTCTGTGACTTCACACACTTCCATTCTTTGACTTCACACACCTCCATTTTTGACTTCACACATCTCCATTGTTAGTTCACACACCTCCATTCTATGACTTCACACACCTCCATTCTCACTTCACAAAGCTCCATTCTATGACTTCACACACCTCCATTCTGTGCCTTCACACATTTCCATTTTATGACTTAACACACCTTCATTCTTACTTCACAAACATTCATTCTATGACTTCACACACCTCCATTCTATGACTTCACACACCTCCATTCTATGACTTTACACACCTCCATTCTGTGACTTCACACACCTCAATTCTGTGACTTCACACACCTACATTATGACCTCACACACCTCCATTCTATGACTTCACACACCTCCATTCTGAGTTCACAAACCTCCATTCTGTGACTTAACGCACCTCCATTCTGTGACTTCACACACCTCCGTTCTGACTTCACACACCTCCATTCTATGACTTCACACACCTCCATTCTGTGACTTCACACACCTCAATTCTGTGACTTCACACACCTCCCTTATGACTTCACACACCTCCATTCTGTGACTTCACACACCTCCATTCTATGACTTCACACACCTAGATTCTGTGACTTCACACACCTCCGTTCTGAGTTCACACACCTCAATTCTGTGACTTCACACACCTCCATTCTGACTTCACCCAGCTCCATTCAATGACTTCGCACACCTCCAATCTGACTTCACACAGCTCCACTCTATGCTTTAACACACCTCCATTCTATGATTTCACACACCTCCATTCTATGACTTCACACACCTCCATTCTGTGATTTCACACACCTCCATTCTGAGTTCAAACACCTCCGTTCTGTGACTTAACACACCTCCATTCTGTGATTTCACACACCACCATTCTGTGTTCACACACCTCCATTCTGTGACTTCACACACCTCCATTCTGACGTCAAACAGCTCCATTCTATGACTTCACAATCCTCCATTCTGTGCCTTCACACACCTCCATTCTATGACTTAACACACCTTCATTCTTACTTCACAAACATCCATTCTATGACTTCACACACCTCCATTCTATGACTTCACACACCTCCATTCTGACTTCACACACCTCCGTTCTATGACTTCACACAACTCCATTCTGACTTCAGACACCTCCATTCTATGAGGTCACACACGCGCATTGTGACATCACACACCTCCATTCTATGACTTCACACACCTCCATTCTAACTTCACACACCTCCATTCTGACTTCACAAACATCAATTCTGTGACTTCACACACCTCCATTCTTTGACTTCACACACCTCCATTGTGAGTTCACACACCTCCATTCTGAATTCACAAACATCAATTCTGTGACTTCACACACCTCCATTCTATGACTTCACACACCTCCATTCTGTGACTTCACACACCTCCATTCTATGACTTCACAAACCTCCATTCTGACTTCACACACCTCCATTCTGACTTCACAAACATCAATTCTGTGACTTCACACACCTCCATTCTATGACTTCATACGCCTCCATTCTATGACTTCACACACCTCCATTCTGTGACTTCACACACTTCCATTCTTTGACTTCACACACCTCCATTTTTTGACTTCACACATCTCCATTGTTAGTTCACACACCTCCATTCTATGACTTCACACACCTCCATTCTGACATCACAAAGCTCCATTCTATGACTTCACACACCTCCATTCTGTGCCTTCACACATTTCCATTTTATGACTTATCACACCTTCATTCTTACTTCACAAACATTCATTTTATGACTTCACACACCTCCATTCTATGACTTCACACACTTCCAATCTATGATTTTACACACCTCCATTCTGTGACTTCACACACCTCAATTCTGTGACTTCACACACCTACATTATGACTTCACACACCTCCATTCTATGACTTCACACACCTCCATTCTGACTTCACACACCTCCATTCTATGACTTCCACACCTCCATTCTGTGACTTCACACACCACTATTCTATGACTTCACATACCTCCATTGTGACTTCACACACCTCCATTCTATGAGTTCACACACCTCCATTCTGACTTCACACACCTCCATTCTATGCCTTCACACAACTCCATTCTGACCTCACACACCTCCATTCTGTGACTTCACACACCTCCATTCTGTGACTTCGCACACCTACATTGTTTGACTTCACACACCTCCATTCTTTGACTTCACACACCTCCATTCCATGACTTCACACACCTCTACTCTATCAGTTCACACACATGCATTCTATGATTTCACACACCACCATTTTGACTTCATACACCTCCATTCTATGACTTCACACACCTACACTCTTACTTCAGGAACATCCATTTTATGAATTCACCCACCTCCATTCTATGACTTCACAAACCTCCATTCTATGACTTCACACACCTCCATTCTATGACTTCACACACCTCCATTCTATGACTTCACACACCTCCACTCTATGACTTCACACACCTCAATTCTGTGACTTCACACACCTCCATTCTATGAGTTCACACACCTGCATTCTGACTTCACACACCTCCATTCTGACTTCACAAACATCAATTCTGTGACTTCACACACCTCCATTCTTTGACTTCACACAACTCCATTGTGAGTACACACACCTCCATTCTGACTTCACAAACATCAATTCTGTGACTTCACACACATCCATTCTACGACTTCACACACCTCCATTCTATGACTTCACAAGCTTCAATTCTGACTTCACACACGTCCATTCTGACTTCACAAACATCAATTCTGTGACTTCACACAACTCCATTCTCTGACTTCACACATCTCCATTCTATGACTTCACACACCTCCATTCTATGACTTCACAAACTTCCATTCTTTGACTTCACACACCTCCATTCTTTGACTTCACACATCTCCATTGTGAGTTCACACACCTTCATTCTATGACTTCACACACCTCCATTCTGACTACACAGTTCCATTCTATGACTTCACACACCTCCATTCTGTGCCTTCACACATCTCCATTCTAGGACTTAACACACCTTCATTCTTACTTCACAAACATCCATTCTATGACTTCACACACCTCCATTCTATGACTTCACACACCTCCATTCTATGACTTCACAAACCTCCATTCTGTGACTTCACACATCTCAATTCTGTGACTTCACACACCTACATTATGACCTCACACACCTCCATTCTATAACTTTACACACCTCCATTCTATGACTTCACACACCTCCATTCTGAGTTCACAATCCTCCATTCTGTGACTTAACGCTCCTCCATTCTGTGACTTCACACACCTCCGTTCTGACTTCACACACCTCCATTCTATGACTTCACACACCTCCATTCTGTGACTTCACACACCTCAATTCTGTGACTTCACACACCTCCCTTATGACTTCACACACCTCCATTTTATGACTTCACACACCTCCATTCTATGACTTCACACACCTAGATTCTGTGACTTCACACACCTCCGTTCTGAGTTCACACACCTCAAATCTGTGACTTCACACACCTCCATTCTGACTTCACCCAGCTCCATTCAATGACTTCGCACACCTCCAATCTGACTTCACACTGCTCCACTCTATGCTTTCCCACACCTCCATTCTATGATTTCACACACCTCCATTCTATGACTTCACACACATCCATTCTGTGATTTCACACACCTCCATTCTGAGTTCGAACACCTCCATTCTGTGACTTAACACACCTCCATTCTGTGACTTCAGACACCACCATTCTGAGTTCACACACCTCAATTCTGTGACTTCACACACCTCCCTTATGACTTCACACACCTCCATTTTATGACTTCACACACCTCCATTCTATGACTTCACACACCTAGATTCTGTGACTTCACACACCTCCGTTCTGAGTTCACACACCTCAATTCTCTGACTTCACACACCTCCATTCTGACTTCACCCAGCTCCATTCAATGACTTCGTACACCTCCAATCTGACTTCACACAGCTCCCCTCTATGCTTTCCCACACCTCCATTCTATGATTTCACACACCTCCATTCTATGACTTCACACACCTCCATTCTGTGATTTCACACACCTCCATTCTGAGTTCAAACACCTCCGTTCTGTGACTTAACACACCTCCATTCTGTGACTTCACACACCACCATTCTGAGTTCACACACCTCCATTCTGTGACTTCACACACCTCCATTCTGACCTCAACAGCTCCATTCTATGACTTCTCACACCTCCATTCTGTGACTTCACACACCTGCATTCTATGACTTAACACACCTTCATTCTTACTTCACAAACATCCATTCTATGACTTCACACACCTCCATTCTATGACTTCACACACCTCCATTCTATGACTTCACAAACCTCCATTCTATGACTTCACACACCTCAATTCTGTGACTTCACACACCTCCATTATGAATTCACACACATCCATTCTATGACTTCACACACCTCCATTCTATGACTTCACACACCTTCATTCTGTGACTTCACACACCTCCATTCTGAGTTCACACACCTCCATTCTGTGACTTCACACACCTCTATTCTGACTTCACACAGCTCCATTCTATGGCTTCACACACCTCCATTCTGTGACTTCACACACCTCCATTCTATGACTTCACATACCTCCATTGTGACTTCACCCAGCTCCATTCTATGAGTTCACACACCTCCATTCTGACTTCACACACCTCCATTCTATGACTTCACACACCTCCATTCTGACTTCACACACCTCCATTCTATGACTTCACACAACTCCATTCTGACTTCAGACACCTCCATTCTATGAGGTCACACACGTGCATTGTGACATCACACACCTCCATTCTATGACTTCACACACCTCCATTCTAACTTCACACACCTCCATTCTGACTTCACAAACATCAATTCTGTGACTTCACACACCTCCATTCTTTGACTTCACACACCTCCATTGTGAGTTCACACACCTCCATTCTGAATTCACAAACATCAATTCTATGACTTCACACACCTCCATTCTATGACTTCACACACCTCCATTCTATGACTTCACACACCTCCATTCTATGACTTCACAAACCTCCATTCTGACTTCACACACCTCCATTCTGACTTCACAAACATCAATTCTGTGACTTCACAGACCTCCATTCTATGACTTCATACGCCTCCATTCTATGACTTCACACACCTCCATTCTGTGACTTCACACACTTCCATTCTTTGACTTCACACACCTCCATTTTTGACTTCACACATCTCCATTGTTAGTTCACACACCTCCATTCTATGACTTCACACACCTCCATTCTGACTTCACAAAGCTCCATTCTATGACTTCACACACCTGCATTCTGTGCCATCACACATTTCCATTTTATGACTTAACACACCTTCATTCTTACTTCACAAACATTCATTCTATGACTTCACACACCTCAATTCTATGACTTCACACACCTCCAATCTATGACTTTACACACCTCCATTCTGTGACTTCACACACCACAATTCTGTGATTTCACACACCTACATTATGACTTCACACACCTCCATTCTATGACTTCACACACCTCCATTCTGACTTCACACACCTCCATTCTATGACTTCCACACCTCCATTCTGCGACTTCACACACCACTATTCTATGACTTCACATACCTCCATTGTGACTTCACACACCTCCATTCTATGAGATCACACACCTCCATTCTGACTTCACACACCTCCATTCTATGACTTCACACAACTCCATTCTGACTTCACACACCTCCATTCTGTGACTTCACACACCTCCATTCTGTGACTTCGCACACCTACATTGTTTGACTTCACACACCTCCATTCTTTGACGTCACACACCTCCATTCCATGACTTCACACACCTCTGCTCTATCAGTTCACACACATCCATTCTATGAGTTCACACACACCACCATTTTGACTTCATACACCTCCATTCTATGACTTCACACACCTACATTCTTACTTCAGGAACATCCATTTCATGAATTCACCCACCTCCATTCTATGACTTCACAAACCTCCATTCTATGACTTCACACACCTCCATTCTATGACTTCACACACCTCCATTCTATGACTTCACACACCTCCATTCTGTGACTTCACACACCGCCATTCTATGAGTTCACACACCTGCATTGTGACTTCACACACCTCCATTTTATGACTTCACTCACCTCCATTCTGACTTCACAAACATCAATTCTGTGACTTCACACACCTCCATTCTTTGACTTCACACAACTCCATTGTGAGTACAGACACCTCCATTCTGACTTCACAAACATCAATTCTGTGACTTCACACACATTAATTCTACGACTTCACACACCTCCATTCTATGACTTCACAAACTTCCATTCTGACTTCACACACGTCCATTCTGACTTCACAAACATCAATTCTGTGACTTCACACAACTCCATTCTCTGACTTCACACACCTCCATTCTATGACTTCACACACCTCCATTCTATGACTTCACAAACTTCCATTCTTTGACTTCACACACCTCCATTCTTTGACTTCACACATCTCCATTGTGAGTTCACACACCTTCATTCTATGACTTCACACACCTCCATTCTGACTACACAGCTCCATTCTATGACTTCACACACCTCCATTCTGTGCCTTCACACATCTCCATTCTAGGACTTAACACACCTTCATTCTTACTTCACAAACATCCATTCTATGACTTCACACACCTCCATTCTATGACTTCACACACCTCCATTCTATGACTTCACAAACCTCCATTCTGTGACTTCACACATCTCAATTCTGTGACTTCACACACCTACATTATGACCTCACACACCTCCATTCTATGACTTTACACACCTCCATTCTATGACTTCACACACCTCCATTCTGAGTTCACAAACCTCCATTCCGTGACTTAACGCTCCTCCATTCTGTGACTTCACACACCTCCGTTCTGACTTCACACACCTCCATTCTATGACTTCACAGACCTCCATTCTGTGACTTCACACACCTCAATTCTGTGACTTCACACACCTCCCTTATGACTTCACACACCTCCATTTTATGACTTCACACACCTCCATTCTATGACTTCACACACCTAGATTCTGTGACTTCACACACCTCCGTTCTGAGTTCACACACCTCAAATCTGTGACTTCACACACCTCCATTCTGACTTCACCCAGCTCCATTCAATGACTTCGCACACCTCCAATCTGACTTCACACAGCTCCACTCTATGCTTTCCCACACCTCCATTCTATGATTTCACACACCTCCATTCTATGACTTCACACACCTCCATTCTGTGATTTTACACACCTCCATTCTGAGTTCAAACACCTCCGTTCTGTGACTTAACACACCTCCATTCTGTGACTTCACACACCTCCATTCTGAGTTCACACACCTCAATTCTGTGACTTCACACACCTCCCTTATGACTTCACACACCTCCATTTTATGACTTCACACACCTCCATTCTATGACTTCACACACCTAGATTCTGTGACTTCACACACCTCCGTTCTGAGTTCACACACCTCAATTCTGTGACTTCACACACCTCCATTCTGACTTCACCCAGCTCCAATCAATGACTTCGCACACCTCCAATCTGACTTCACACAGCTCCACTCTATGCTTTCCCACACTTCCATTCTATGATTTCACACACCTCCATTCTATGACTTCACACACCTCCATTCTGTGATTTCACACACCTCCATTCTGGATTCACACACCTCTGTTCTGTGACTTAACACACCTCCATTCTGTGACTTCACACACCACCATTCTGAGTTCACACACCTCCATTCTGTGACTTCACACACCTCCATTCTGACGTCAAACAGCTCCATTCTATGACTTCACACACCTCCATTCTGTGACTTCACACACCTCCATTCTATGACTTAACACACCTTCATTCTTACTTCACAAACATCCATTCTATGACTTCACACACCTCCATTCTATGACTTCACACACCTCCATTCTATGACTTCACAAACCTCCATTCTATGACTTCACACACCTCAATTCTGTGACTTCACACACCTCCATTATGAATTCACACACATCCATTCTATGACTTCACACACCTCCATTCTATGACTTCACACACCTTCATTCTGTGACTTCACACACCTCCATTCTGAGTTCACACACCTCCATTCTGTGACTTCACACAACTCTATTCTGACTTCACACAGCTCCATTCTATGACTTCACACACCTCCATTCTGTGACTTCACACACCTCCATTCTATGACTTCACATACCTCCATTGTGACTTCACCCAGCTCCATTCTATGAGTTCACACACCTCCATTCTGACTTCACACACTTCCATTCTATGACTTCACACACCTCCATTCTGACTTCACACACCTCCGTTCTATGACTTCACACAACTCCATTCTGACTTCAGACACCTCCATTCTATGAGGTCACAGACGTGCATTTTGACATCACACACCTCCATTCTATGACTTCACACACCTCCATTCTAACTTCACACACCTCCATTCTGACTTCACAAACATCAATTCTGTGACTTCACACACCTCCATTCTTTGACTTCACACACCTCCATTGTGAGTTCACACACCTCCATTCTGAATTCACAAACATCAATTCTGTGACGTCACACACCTCCATTCTATGACTTCACACACCTCCATTCTATGACTTCACACACCTCCATTCTATGACTTCACAAACCTCCATTCTGACTTCACACACCTCCATTCTGACTTCACAAACATCAATTTTGTGACTTTACACACCTCCATTCTATGACTTCATACGCCTCCATTCTATGACTTCTCACACCTCCATTCTGTGACTTCAGACACTTCCATTCTTTGACTTCACACACCTCCATTTTTTGACTTCACACATCTCCATTGTTAGTTCACACACCTCCATTCTATGACTTCACACACCTCCATTCTGACTTCACAAAGCTCCATTCTATGACTTCACACACCTCCATTCTGTGCCATCACACATTTCCATTTTATGACTTAACACACCTTCATTCTTACTTCACAAACATTCATTCTATGACTTCACACACCTCCATTCTATGACTTCACACACCTCCAATCTATGACTTTACACACCTCCATTCTGTGACTTCACACACCTCAATTCTGTGACTTCACACACCTACATTATGACTTCACACACCTCCATTCTATGACTTCACACACCTCCATTCTGACTTCACACACCTCCATTCTATGACTTCCACACCTCCATTCTGCTACTTCACACACCACTATTCTATGACTTCACATACCTCCATTGTGACTTCACACACCTCCATTCTATGAGTTCACACACCTCCATTCTGACTTCACACACCTCCATTCTATGACTTCACACAACTCCATTCTGACTTCACACACCTCCATTCTGTGACTTCACACACCTCCATTCTGTGACTCCGCACACCTACATTGTTTGACTTCACACACCTCCATTCTTTGACTTCACACACCTCCATTCCATGACTTCACACACCTCTGCTCTATCAGTTC